>JAOVYV010000029.1:12692873-12711395 GCA_025674545.1 Hassar affinis
CGCCGCATTGAAGCAGTCATTTCTGCAAAAGGATTCCCGACCAAGTATTGAGTGCATAACTGAACATAATTATTTGAGTTGACTTTTTTTTGTGGATTTTTGTTTTTCTTTACTTTTTTGCCAAAATCATCAATATTAAATCAATAAAAGGCTTGAACTACTTCAGTTGTGTGTAATGAATCTAAAATATATGAAAGTCCAATGTTTATCAGTACATTACAGAAAATAATGAACTTTATCACAATATGCAAGTTTTTGAGAAGGACCTGTATTACCATGTCACTCCTCATGACCGGACTGAACCACTTCTAAAATGTAACCCTCAAGCATTTATTTCCAAAGAGATATATTTTGCTTTTCAGCAATATACTTTATAATGCTCTCACCTTAATCACCTCTAAAGCTTTGATTTCTCACATGAATGGATGAGCTGACTTTAAAACTCGTTTAGGTCTCGTCCTTTAACCCTACCATTAACCACCTTAATAACAGCTTCTCACTAATAAACTCAGCAGGCATCACATTTCGCTTTTTTTCCCACTCTCTTCCATTGCTCCCTAACAATGATCCCATAGTTAATGCAATGTGTGTTAGTGCTCATTTAAGCAGACATTTAGGATCATTTAGGTATTTTTTCAATAAATAAATAATCCGGGTTTTTAAACGTGATCTCCAAATCAGCAGCATACATTGAATTATCTATGATGAGAACTTTGACTCTACTAAAAAAGATACAATTATTGCCTCTGATAATCCTTTATACAAAAAAGAGAAAAGGGCTGATGGATCAAAGAACAATCCTAGTCAAAGTCAAAAGGTTTAAGTTTGCTACATGTGGCTATGTACACCTACACAACATATGTGTTCCTACAGTATAATCTATAAAAGAACATTAGTGGTTCTTTTCACACCCTAATTGGTTTCAAATGATGCCACAGTCGAATGTTTACCCGTTTGCCCTTGTTACCATGTTTACTTGGCATATGCAGCTGCCTTCTGTTATATTACAAACCTCCAGAGACTTGACACATACAGACCCATTATCACTAATTGAGAGAAATCTCTTACCCATTAGCTGGTAAAGCAGCACAGAGTGGAAAATGCCCTGCTCAAGCCTGTGGGCTAGGCTAGGCTAATTACACTTTTAACCCGATGGTAAGCATCCCTCGCAAAAAAATGCACACTTAGAGGCTGCTCCTGATTCCTTACTTATCAGACCTTTCAGGAGGAAACCAGGCCTCGGCCTTTCACGGTTCAGCCTGTGTTTTCAAAAATGACTCATTGAATTACATCTTGGCTATGCCAGCCTAATTGGCTTCATTTGGGTGCTGAGTTAATTCAATATCAGACAAGGGGAGTGCAGGCTAAATTTCATTAGAAGTGACAGAGACCTCATTGACTAAACCAAATTGGAGAATACAATGTTACGCTAGTCTATTCACCTAACATATACCTCCATAATGTACTTCAGTTAGCTTGCTGTCAAACTGTATAGATAAACATTTTGTTTTGTGCTTCATCTGCAATCTGGTAAGGTCTTTTCCTTCAAATCTTGCCGAGTTTTGTAACCCACAAACGCTGATGGGAGTGCATATGGAAATTGTCACAAAACTCACAGTCACAATTTGTTGTGCGCAAATAATTTAAGAGTAGTCACTAATATGCTACCAATCTGGGCTGGAACAGAGTTCCAAAAAAAAAACAAAACAAAAAAAACAGTTTTACTTTATAAACAAAAATTATTATAAAGCTTTTAGTGTACTGTCTCAAAGTCTTTTTGCTAAGCATGTGTTTAATTAGGGCACCAATTAAGGATTTACTTCAAGATGCATCATTCAGAAATACAACCCCAATTTCAATGAAGTTGGGACGTTGTGTAAAACAAATAAAAACAGAATACGATGATTTGCAAATCCTTTTCATCCAATATTCAATGGAATACACTACAAAGACAAGATATTTAATGTTCAAACAGATAAACTTTATTGGGTTTTTTTTGCAAATGTTCACTTATTTTGAATTTGATGCCTGCAAGAAGTTCCAAACGGTTGGGACAGGGGTGTGTTTACCACTGTGTTACATCACCTTTCCTTTTAACAACACTCAATAAGCTTTTGGAAACTGAGGACACTAATTGTTGAAGGTAATTCTTTCCCATTCTTGCTTGATGTACAACTTCAGTTGCTCAACAGTCCGGGTTCTCCATTATCGTGTTTTGCATTTCATAATGCGCCACACATTTTCAATGGGAGACAGGTCTGGACTGCAGGCACTTTTACTACAAAACTACGCTGTTGCAGAATGTGGCTTGGCATTGTCTTGCTGAAATAAGCAGGGATGTTGCTTAGATGGCAACTAACACACCCCCATACCATCAGACATGCTGGCTTTTGAACTTTGCTCTAATAATCTGGACAGTCCTTTTCCTCTTTGGCCTGGAGGCCACAGTGTCCATGATTTCCAAGAACAATTTGAAATGTGGACTCATCAGACCACAGGACACTTTGCCGCTTTGCGTCAGTTCATCTCAGATGAGCTTTGCATGGTAGAGTTTTATCTTGCACTTGTAGATGAGCGATGAACTGTGTTCACTGACAATGGTTTTCTGAAGTGCTCCTGAGCCCATGTGGTAATATCCATTACAGAATGATGTTGGGTTTTAATGCAGTGCCATCTGAGGGATTGAAGGTCACAGGCATTCAATGTTGGTTTTCGGACTTGCCGCTGACTTGCAGAGATGTCTCTAGATTCTCTGAATCTTTTGATGATATTTTGGACTGTAGATGATGAAATCCCTACATTCCTTGCAATTGCATGTTGGGAAATGACTATTTGCTCACGCAGTTGTTCACAAATTGGTGAACCTCGCATTGCCAACCTTTGCTTGTGAATGACAGAGCCTTTCAGGGATGCTCCCTTTATACCCAATCATGACACTCACCTGTTTGCAATTGACCTGTTCACCTGTGGAATGTTGCAAAAAGGTGTTTTTTGAGCATTCCTCAATTTTCCCAGTCTTTTGTTTTCCCTGTCCCAACTGTTTTGGAACGTGTTGTAGGCATCAAATTCAAAATGAGTGAATATTTGCAAAAAACAATTACGTTTATCCATTTGAACATTAAATATATTGTCTTTATAGTGTATTCAATTGAACATGGTTTGAAAAGAATTTGCAAATCATTGTATTCTGTTTTTACACAACGTGCCAACTTCATTGGAATTGGGTTTGTACATCATTCAGTAGTGTGCAGCATAGCCGCTAGTGCAGCCATTTGGCAGCTGAACTCAGCTGGTGTGTTACCATGATGCTTGCCTTGTCACTGTACCAAATCCTCACACACTGTTTAGTGTTTTTAGTGCATTTAAACCCCAAATCAGCCTGCCGCATACTAACCAACCTGCCTTGTGAATGGGACAGCAAGGGCCCAAAACAAGCAGTGTGTTTATTAGTGTTGGCCAGGCAGAGATGGACATTTGCACTTGTGTGCTTAACAGCTGCAAGGAGAATGTAGCACAAGCATGACTTGACTGTGTGAACAATGATTAATATCTACCTGTACCACAGTTACCCCTGGCATGAGAGCCAAGATTAATTTTAGATTGTTGGTTTGTTCCAGGAATATTTTATAAGAAATGCTGACTGTTAGGTCACAAACACTGGGGCTTAGCCGTTCCTGCCAGCTGGAGATACTAATCGAGCACTCACAGACCGGATGTGGAGGGGTTTACAGAGTGCAATGTGCCGCTTCCTCTTCTCTCCCGATTTTCCCCCAAAATTTCTCTCTCATATCAAAGCTCAGCAGATACAGGCCTGATAGGAAGTCTGAAGACTCCTTGATGTGGAGGAGAATCCTCTTCAAATAATAAACTCCCTTGCTAGCCAGCTGAGGAAAGATGGCTGGGATATGGAAGACGGTTTGATATAGACACAGCAGGAGGCTATAAAACTATCAGAAACTAGAAACTATTACTGTAAATTGAATGAGATGAGATTGCTACATGGTGCTATATGGTGAGGGTCAGATAACGGGCATTTTAGAAAGTTCATTTCCATAAATTACTGATAAAACTTGGCTCCATGATATTAAACCATGGATAGTTGAATAGGATCACGTTGACCAGGGGAAATATAAACCTTTTTTCTGGGTAGTAGTTTGGCTTGTGAGAATGATTCTCCTCCAAGTTCCCCCATTACTTTTGCATCAGCACACTTATGAAACTAATCCAGGAATAATACAGATTCAATGTACTATTTTATGGGATACATAAAGATGTAAAGTTCAATTACAAATCGAGTGTGCTGAAAAGACTAAGAGAAACAAACAGGTTCCAGAGGTCTGGGAACAGTACAGGAGACCAGGTTTTGTTCTTGAGCAGTTCATTACGCCAATATGTCCTCCACATTCTATCCAAATTTACCAACATCATGCAGGGAACTTCTGAACTTTTGACATAGCCAACTATAATTAGTAAAATCAGATCCAACATTTGGAAATGCTGTTATATTTTGGAGGAATAACCTTTGAGAAAGCCTATTTCAAGAGATACAAATCGCTTTCAGCGTTATAAAAGACTGGGAAAAACATCAGTGAAAACTTTAGAGTCTTTGGATGCTTAAAGTATTCTCAAAGAAATGGGCTGAGCAGAAAGAAAGAGAATAATAGGGACAGACAAAAAAAGAAGATAGCAAAGATGCGCATGTGGCCTTGGGAGGAAGTGTGCCGTGACTCTCTTTCCTGTATTTATCCTGCACTAACAGAGATAGTGCTATAGTCATAAACTGTTTATTCTTTCTGACTGTTGTCTCTCCTTTGAAGAATGGTGAGCTTTATATGTACAGAGCATCAGTTACACACAATGAGCATCTTAGAACATGAGCATTGTGTCCGCACTATTTCTACATGTATTTACAGGGCACGTTGGTCAGGACAAATAAACAAGCATGGGCAAATGTAAACCTGCCCAACTTCTGTCTCTCTCTTTCAATGCTGCCATAATAGCTCTTATAATGATTTCCTCACTTTGCATGCTGCTCCATGAAACAATGGCCACAATGGAATACAAACCCAATTGCTTCCTGTATTATAATACTCTATGAACATCTGCAAGTTCAGAGGGATTGACCCAAACTGTCAGTTTTTTCTCAATCACTTATCTATGTATCACAATACTTTATCCTTGTACGCCCCTGGAATTTCACTGGCTGACTGAGTCTGGAGTTCCATCTAAGGCTATTAAAGGGGACATAATGAAGAATTAGCTTTTTCCAATTTTGTGCACATACAATTGGGTATCTGGAGTGCCTACCAACCCACAAACCTTGACAATCCAGTCAGTACATGTGCAAAAAGTCTTTGTGCCTGACTGCTTTTATAACCTAAGTCAGTATAATATGGGATGTCACTGAAATAAAAATAGTTTTTTTACAATGTTTGACAATCGATTATTTTCCACCTTGTAAGTAATTCAGTTCATGTAAGTCTAATGTGGAGAGTCCTCTACCGAGCATGTAGCAACAATTATAGTCTGACTATTGAGATTCAAAGTAACTAAAGACAAAACAATAGATCAGAAACCCATGAATATAAAACAACTCAGTGAAATGAAATCAGGTGAGAAACGTAAGCATTGTAGCACTTTCTATCCAGAAAAACTGGCCAGTCTTTACCTGTCCAAAATGTCAGCATGGTGAGGTTATGTTAATGGCTGAACACATGCAAAGTGTAAAAGAAAATCGAAAATGGCTTGGAAATAAAATTAAATTGAAATATGTAATTTTAGTTTGAAGTTCTCCTGCCTGTTTCAATCTCGCTGGTTCATTAAGGTAAATATTGTATCATACTAAAGTAAAATGTTTTAAATGCTCTATATAATTTATATTATATAATTTATAAATTAACTTGCCAATTAATTATAAATACATATTAAAAATATGCATGGTCTGTCATATTACTACATTTTTTTTTACTAAAAAGTACTAAAGATTTTTTTTCTTCAAAGGTTACATGTTCATATAACAAATTGTATATGAGAAAAGTAATGAGAATGTTTTTTTTTTTAATTTATTGGAAAAATTTACAATTCAAACTAACATACTGTATAATCTTTGTGAATGCACATAACGCTCCTCTGGCGTTGTTGGTAGCAGCGTTTGAAATGGTCAATTGTGAGGGTGTTCAGAGTCTGTCGTGGCTCTATGGATGTTCTTTACTGTGCCAAAGGTGTGGCCTTTCAAACATGTTATAACCTTGGCCTTTTGGTGTGAATTCTTTACGGATGATTCCTTGAGTCTAAAAAGACGATAAACAGTGACTTGATTTTTTTATTTGCTCATGTGAGCTTTCTTTGAGTGAGGTGATGTTGTCGTGTGCAATCCAGCACATTGTCTTTTTGTTTCAGAATCGTATTCAAACACCCATGATTTTGTGATGACTGTCAGGAAACACTGCTCTCTTATTAAACAATACAACATTTGCTCCAAACCAACTTGTACTGTTCCAGTGACAAGGCACTTTAGCAGGGTTTCACAAAAACAAGCGCCAGGGTACCGTGAAGGCTATAATAGAACTGAAACAGGTCCTACTGTTTATCTGAGACCCCACTCTAAATGATTTTCAACCACCATCCCCATGCATAAGCCCTACGGAGCACTAGAATTTAATTCTCATTACTTTCCAGACAGACCTCATATAACAAACACAAGAGCTGCAGATTCTTCACCTCACTTCTACAAGTAAATAGGGGCTTCTGGGGGTTTCATCCACTCACATCATCTCATTGTGAAGGCTGAGCTTAGAGACATGTAGAGCAGGTGAATCATAGGAGTGTCACAACATCTTTCCAGACCCATCACTGGGCCCCAGAGAGGCAGCAGTGAGTCACAACCCCAGTACAGAGCAAATTTTAACAGCAACAGGGATGAGCAGCTTCAAAAAGAGCAGATGGGTAGGAGGAACTGGGAGGCCAAAAGATCAGGGCTACACCTCCAGATGTGAGAGCATCCCCCTCCAGATGTGTTGGCCTCAGGCCCTGGGCCCCACCAGACACCTAGGACAAGATCCAGCAGGCAGTCTGGCGTAGTTCTCCACTGGCTGGGGAGAACTTGGACCTGATACACATGGGCCCCGATGTGTGAGCAGGAAGTAAGCATGTCAGAGCCACGATGCTTAAACATCCGAGTGGCCGGAACAGAGTTATCACTAAAGAGGGAGGACAGTCTGCAAGAGGGGCCTTGAACAGACACAAACCTCCAGACACACACACACTTGGCTATGAAAAGAGGATGATCTCTCTGCAGAGGTGCTTTAGAATCTGTCTCATTTCTACTGATAAATATGCACTTTTTTATAGGTTAGAGAGGAGAAATATTTTTTCACACAATATATGAGCTTAAACTACTTGATTAAGTAGGCCTGTAAGGGCCTGTAACTTTGGATGATAAATTCCATTAGCACTGCACCCACTCTTGTTAGGGATCCTGTCAACACTGAATAATAGCACCATAATTAATCAATTACTCTTTAGTATGTATATAAAACAAATTGATTGCTTTCTCCATAGTGGAAAAGCTACAAGAGAATACAAAAGGGTCATGGACTGAAATTTGCATAAACCACTTCAGAAATGCCAGGGACTTGTCAACACACATAGTCTGTGTATGGAACATTGATGTGCCAAAACCAAAAACAGATACACCAAAAATATTTTTTTTAATTGTCTGAATGAAACAAATAAAAAAAAATGTAAGGTGTAAGATTTTGGGACAAAACAAAATTTTTTAAACTGAGTCAGGTCTTTCAATGAGACAAAGTTAAGCTGTATAAAAACTGTATAAAGGACTGTCTATTGTTACACTTTGGACTTTGTGTGTTTATATTGTTTATTTTTTTTCATTATTTCAAAAACTGTGGTTACAGATGGCACCTTTTTTGACTTCTAAATGATTTCTTCATGACCATTTTACTTCTTAAGCTAATGAGGTAGAATTTCCTCAGGAGAAAATATTATACCGTATAGACAAAGGCATGCAAAGTTCCCTTACATGGCTGCAATATCCATCTATGTGCTTACTAATGAGCTACAAATGCACCATCAGGTTCTGAGTTAAAGATATGTGAAAACTTTCAACATGTACCTTTGCCAGGTTTTGCCTATTGTCTGCCTGAGTGCAAACAGTGCTGCTGACAGTGAAAACATTTTGGGAGCTGATCACAGGCAAAGAACAAGTAAAAAAAAGTGCATGAAAGGGGTGGGGAAGAGATGATAAACAACAGCAGGAAAAGCCCACAGTATCTGAGAGAAGAGAGACAGAAACATTAGATCATTAGCTTACTATGCTGGGGTTTATCATTAGTGTGCAAGGCCAACTTGATCATTAATCACAGAACACAACTTCTGTGCTTCAGTAATGGAAATGCACACACAAACACACACAAATACATACATTCACTCACAACTTAAGCCTCTAAGGGCACTTCACGTCAGAAAAAGCTCTCCTCCCTGCCCATCCAGCTGAGCAGGCAGCTTTTGTGTGCAGGGAGAAAGGAATCTACGTGGGAAGCAGCATGAAAAGCCATAATGGTGCTTCAGATGGCTTGAGAGGTAGAGATGAGGAAGGGGAAACCTTAATGAATACAGCATCCTCCTCTCTTAGTGACCCTTAACCCTCTCCCTGCTGGCCTGATTCGATCTACATGTGTACATGAGCCTATACCAAACAGAAGTTGCTTAGAAATCTAACTAGCAAGCATTTGCTGTTGAGGAAGTGACTAGTATCTGGTTAACAGCCTGCCTGCTCCCTTTCACAAACTATGATCAGGTTGAAATACAGATGGAGCTCGAGCTACACATGCTGTATACTCACTCTTCAACTCGTAGCTAAATATTTTATTGTTGCTGCATGGCTCCCTCTCATTGAAAAAAGAGATTAAGCTCTCTTGGGCAATCCAGTTACCACAGAAGTAATGAAGATTAAGTTATGTATTGCCAACAGTCCAATACATTAAAGATCAGGCTTGTGGAGTAATGGAATACATAGAACGATATTACCTAACTATAATCCATTAAAGTAAAAGAAAAGAAAGATAGTCAGATTATATGATGATGAAACATTTAGTAAATCAGGGAATTACTAGGATTACAATTTAAAATTTAAAATTTTAAACTTTTTTAAAATTGGGGTTATCAAAAAAGATTGATTAATTAATTATAGAAAGAAGAACATGTCAAAAAAGTCTAACTGCTCACTAGGATTCCCCTTTATTAAATGTTGAATTGAAAACTTCATCTAACTAGAAACATGTAATGTTTAGATTTAATCTGATGGAATATAAGTTCATGTTTGTTCATAATTTATTTAAAAAAGATCACATATTGGCACATTCCATGCTTTTGTTTTGTTTTACTTTTGATCATTATGGCTTATAGCTCATAAAACTCAAAACAGTATCTCACAATGTTTCTAGATGTGTCTAGAATGTTTGACCAGCTCTAATACACAAGACTCAGCTAACGAAGGGATCTGTAATTACGTTAAGAGTACAGGCAGGAATTAGAGCATGGAAAATGAATAAAAGAAGACATACACAAATTGCAAACGGTTCCCTCAAAATAATATTTAAAAAGAAAAAAATATATATACCCCATCCCCTCTCGACTTTAATGACAGTCATATATGTTAAAAAAATCTGAAATCGGAATTGGGCAAGAAAATTGTAATTGGTGCATCTCTAGACATGATATGATATGACATAATACACCAATCAGTGATGACATTAAAACCATTCACAGGTGAAGTGAATAGCATTTTATTTCTCTCATTACAATGGCACCTGCCAAGGGGTGGGATATATTAGACAGAATGTGAAGTTAGTTATCAATGTTGATGTGTAATGGGCAAGTGTAAGGATCTGAGCGACTGGATCAGAACCTTTACAAAACAGAAGCTCTTGTGGAGTTTTCTGGTATGCTGAGTACCTACCAAAAGTGGTCCAAGGAAGGACAACCAGTGAACTGGATACCCAAGTGTCTTTGATGTGTGTGGTCAATGAAAACTTGCCTGCATGGTCCAGTCCCACAGAAAAGCTACCATAGGCTACTATAGGCTACTAAAGCTACTATACTATAGACAAAGTGCTGAAAAAGTTAATGTTGCCTATGTTAGAAAGGTGTCAGAACACACACTGCATCACAGCTTGCTGCGTATGGGGCTACGTAGCTGCAGACTGGTTAGAGTGACCATGCTGACCCCTGCACACTGCCAAAATCACCTACAATAGGCACATGAGCATCATAACTAGACCATGGACCAATGGAAGAAGGTGGTCTGGTCTGATGAATCATGTTTCTTTAATGTCATGTGGACGGTTGGGTGTGTGCATCAGTTACCTGGGGAAAAGATGCCACCAGGATGTACTATGGGAAGAAGGCAAGCTGGTGGAGGTACCACCAACTTAAACATTGTTGCAGACCAACGACACCCCTTTCAGGCAACGGTATTCCCTAATGGCAGAGGCTTCATTCAGCAGAATAATGCACTCTGACACATTGCAAAAATTGTTCAGGAAAGATTTGCTGAACATGACAAATAGTTCAAGGTGTTGACGTGGCCTCCAAATTCCCCAGATCAAGCATCTGTGGGATGTGCTGTACAAACAAGTCTGATCCATACAGGCCCTGCCTTGCAACTTACAGGACTTAAAGGATCTGCTGCTAACATCTTGGTGGTGGATACCACAGCATACCTTCAGAGGTCTTGTAGAGTCCATGCATCGATGAGTCAAAGTAGTTTTTTTGTTATGGTTGATCAGTGTGTAATATAATATAATACCCCAATATACATTATAGCTGCTGACAATTGATAATTGTATGGTAACCTTCCCAACCCGGTTAAAGATACAAATGGTCACAAATTATTAGTCACAATTCTAAATAATAAAAGCATTGGGCCTCTACTAATGATTATAAATATATAAATAAACTGGATTTTACTGATGGGAAGACGAGATAAACAATGCATCCTGAGTTCATCCCAAATTGTACCCAGTGCATACTTTTTTAATTGGGGCAATCTTATTGTGAACTTTTATGAGTAATCATTAAGCAGTTCATCTATAATATGCTTAATTTAAACCATCACTGGATAGCATGTCTTTTTGATAAAGTTCACACACTAGCAATAATGACAGAAAAAAAACAAATTATACAGCCTTAAAACCATGCAAAAATTGTATAGTTTTCTACATAAGATCAAAGCAGCCCTACATAAGTGAAGTGAATGACTATAATAAAACTGCAGCATGAAGGTCTGATGTGCATTTGCAACCTCCATTAATTAGTCCTGAAAAGGTATTACAAGAGAAGAAGGAAAAACTCTCTAGGACATCCCCTTCCTAAGACAAGCAGCTGTTTAAACATGTCCCAGATACAGAAACTGCCTCCATTTATCCAGAGCAAGACTTCAAATGGTGGGACTGAGCAACGTATATTTACATTACTCATTGAGACGAGCATCACCACTCGCCAGAGACATGGAGCACATTAGCAAAGCACAACAAAAACCAAGCCCCATTCTACACCACTACATTTAAAAAAATCTCAAGCATTTCTGATAGCCAGGACTATTTTCCCCCCACGCACAAATCTCTGACAGAGTGAGCTGACTTTAGTTAAATATGATTGTGCTAAATCCACATGTTCTGTATAACTGATCTGTTTATTCAAGTTATCCCTGGAAATCGTATCCAAGGGAGGAAAAATTGCACTTCCATGTCAAGGAGATTAGAAATGAAAAGCTTGACCATTACTTTGAGATATGGAACATTAAGAGTCGTTTATGTTTTGCTTTTGATACCATAATTATGAACTAGCATATACGCATATCTCATGATGGGACACATGGCACGTTGTCCTAGTAGTAGCAAATGTGTTACATACAGCATATAAAAAGTATATAGAACTTAAGTAATCAAAACAACCAAAGATTATTTAAGATTCTTTTCTGTTAGATGACTAATGTTAGACACATACAGATATTATAAAAAATAAACACTGTCACAGATTTGCAAAATAAAATAGGTAACAAAAAGAGAAATTAAAAAGAAAAAAAATTTTTTGGTGAAACTCATCAATTCTACATTCTTGATAATGAATGAATAAAATAAACAAACAGATAAATAAATAAATAAATAAACAAGCATCAAGCATGCTATTCATTATTGGCAGCAATGTAAGATAAGATTCAAGTTGCATGAAAGAGAAGCTTTTCAGATGTTCACACTAGGCTCACTTAATGAGCTTCCAGCTCCCCTCTTAGGCCACAGTGAGGAATGACTGACTCATTTGCTCCAGACTTTAATTTAACTTGGCTAGACAAAACCTGTATCATAAATGTAATGGGTCACAGCTTAGGACACATACTTTTGGATCAAGCTGTTTAGTTGGAATACTGTTTTTATTTCAGTATCACTGTCTTGTGATCTTTGTGCATGCATAAATACAAAATCTGAATAGCTTTTATCTGTATTAAATAAATATTTTTGGTATACACAGTATATTTTACCCACAGCAAAAAAGGAAGCATATATCACTATTGATTTAACATGATAATTACTCTATTTCTTCATTCTTGCTGCTAAAATGTCTCATCATATGTTGATCAACTGCCAAGTCAAATTCATTGACTGATATCTTCTTATAAAGATCTTGCAATTTACAGTAATATTATGTGTATAAAACATACTAATGACAAAAAGGGCTCAGCAAAAGTTGTTTGTGAAGAATTAATTTAGTTTGATTTGTATTACACAATTATTTGTTTTTGTCTAATTTAATCCAATAGCAAGTATGCAATAATAAAATAATTTTAAAATAATATACGTCATGTTGAGTCAGCATTAATTAACTTGAGAAAATAATTGAGAAAAAGTGACCTTTTTTCTTTAGGCACATCTGATATTGAACACATTATGTAATGTATTTAAAGTAGCTAAAAATGATACTATTTTATATATTCTATTGTTTTTCTGTTAATATAAATGTCCCAGATACACAATATTTACGGAATATAAGAATCGCAACCACTCTTTTCAAGGCTACCAAGTGTTTAGTTTTTGTTTCTTACTAATATAATGTGTAACATTACATTTTTCACAGACATACCTTGCAAAAACAAAAACAAATATCATCCACTGTTTTAGAATAACACAGAAATACGATGTTTATTCTTTTATCACGGACAGAAATTTTACAGCAGCCTCATATGGCCGTATCAACAGTTAAAGCAGAGTGCAACACTGTACTCTCAAACAATGAAATTTTACCACCATTAGCAGTTCATTGTGTTCTTTTCCTAGCTTGTGCATGTTTGGCCTTGCTGACAGGTGGATCTCAGTGCCTTTCTTTGAAAAGTCGGGCTGATTAACAACACGTCCAGTGCAAAGGGAACTGAGAAAGCGTTCCAGCTCCATATCACCAGACCCGGTTAGTAATTAATATGTGGTTAGGGGACAAGCTGGGGTAGGAACACTGCCAGGTGCTGCAGGTGAGCTTGTTATTAGACTGATCAGATGCTTCACTGTGGCCTGCACTTTTTAGCATTTTAACAATGCTGTAGATAGTCTTACATTGACATTTTTTGACATTACATAATCTTGACATTTGGGTATGTGGTGATATACTGATGTGACAACATGCAGTGATGAGAAAACTGGAAATAGTGACACCATTAATACTTCTATATGGATATAGAAAAGTGACAAAGCCCTTAAAATATTCAAAAAACAAGCAAGCAAAAAACAAATAAACAAAGAAACATTACAAAACTCCTTAAAACTTTAAATCTATTGTTAAAAAATATTCTTGCAGTTTCTCTAACCACCGCTGTCATACATATTCAGTGGCTGTGCACTGGAATACATACAAAAAACATAATATTAACTTGCATAATTTTCATACTATATATGATTCATTTTGTTCTAGTACAGCTTAAAAAGCCACAGGACCCCAAACGTAGCCAGGGGGACTGAGATTTTATATTTATTTATTTGTTTTATTTTGTTTTTTTGGAAATCACAATCTACTATAGTCCTTATAATAATTCAACTCTATAGACTATAATAATTTGACTGGTCAATATAATTGAATGGGTTTACCATACCTTTAACTATAGTACAAATAATGTCAGACTTAAAGACAATTTTATTAAAATGTGTTTTTGTATACATTCTATTGGTGCCAATAAACAGTCAAAATATAGTTTTACACATTTAAATAATGAGACGAATCATTTTTTTTAATAGTAAAAGCAGTCACTGGCTACAAAATATTTAATGTTTAACTCCTGCTTTAAAGCTCGTCAGTGCATAATTTGTGTAATTTATGTTCCTAAAACAAAAAACAGACCTGAAAATGAACAGAACCCTAAGATACACCACGACGAGACGGGCAAGCTTTGATAGCAACCAATCTTTTAATTCAGGATCATTTGGTTTAGTCTTTAGCTTTGCACAACATAAAAGTGACTTATCCAGAGTTAGACAGAGATCCAGAGGTGTCGAAAGGCCAGTATGCTGAGTAATTTGGTCGTCTAGAGTGGCTGTACAGGAGACAGACAGCCTCCTCCTGTAACAAAACAGGGCTGATAAAATCTGTCCAGATATTCCAGCCATGCAATGGAGACAAAAGGAGAGATGGTGCAGGATCGGGAGGGATTCCTCAGCTCCATAAAATAAAAGCCGCTTCTTGTCACTTTCCTTCGCCTTATTTTTCAGAATAATTGGGCCTCCGTTATGACAATTGGGCAGAGGAGACTCAAGAACTGGTTCTTTCTTCTAGCCCTTGCTCATGGATTGACAGGATAATTGGTTTTAATAGTGGGAAGTGTTTTCAGGCCCTGCTATTCTTTGTGTATTGTCTTCCTCAGTTTTACCATAACAGTTACATTGGTCTGCTTCAGATAAATCTCCAGCCATGCTTTGCACTGTAAAGATCTTGACTGTCCACTTTAGAGACAGCGTCATATTTGCGTGACAGTGAGGGCCTGAAGCCTTATTTTTGTTCCACAAAGATCCGTAAGTTATTCCATGGCAATTTACATCAAGAAGCCACATTGCTATTCTAAATTAGTGGCTTACTAATATGAGTCACACATTAATTTAAGACATGAAGCACTAATCTCAGACATATGGAAGCATCTCAGCTTGAAGTCCATGCCATTAAAGATAAAAACAAGTAGGGGTTGTTAAAAAAACCCTAGATTTCCACGTTTGTTTCCTGTTTTTAAGCAGGCTGCCAAACAATTGTTTTGTTGTAATATTTAAGCATGGTATTCATTAATGCTTGCTGCCACTTAAAGAGCTGATTCATTCAAACTAGAGGACTTAATCTGTCTGAAAAATTACTCCAGCTAAACTCAATATGTCATAAACTATATTGCCTCTATTCACTCACCCATCCAAATCATTAAATTCAGGTGTTCCCATTACTTCCGTGGCTACAGGTATATAAACACCTAGGCATGCAGTCTGCTTCCAGTCCAGTTGTGAAATTTCCTCACTACTAAATATTCCACAGTCAGCTGTCAGTGGTATTATAACAAAGTGGAAGCGATTAGGAATGACAGCAACTCAACCAGCCAGAAGTGGTAGGCTACTTAAAATCTATTCCATGGCCAAACAGCTGCATGTCACCAAACGCAATGCAAATCGTCAGATGCAGTGGTGTAAAGCATGCCACTACCGGACGCTAGAGCAGTGGAGACATGTTCTCTGGAGTAACGAATCATGCTTCTCCATTTGGAAATCCAGGAGAACAGTACTTGTCTGACTGCACTGTAGTAAGTGTAAAGTTTGGTGAAGGGGGGATTATGGTGTGGGGTTGTTTTTCAGGAATTTAAAAACCGACCCCTTCCCTACATTGAAAGGAACTCTTGATGCTTCAGCATACCAAAAGATTTTGGACAATTTCAGGCTCCCAACATTGTGGGAACAGTTTGGGGATGGTCCTTCCTCTTCCAACATGACTGTGCACCAGTGCACAAAGCAAGGTGCATAAAGACATGGATGAGTGAGTTTGGTGTTGAAGAACTTGACGGATAGAACACCTTTGGGATGAATAAAAGCAGAGACTGCAAGACAGGCCTTCACATCCAACATCACTGTCTGACCTCACAAATGAGCTTCTGGAAGAATGGTCAGAAATTCCCATAAACACACTCCTACACCTTGTGGAAAGCCTTCCCAGAAAAGTTGAAGCTGTTATAGCTGCAAAGGGCCGACATCCTATGGATTAAGCATGGGATATGACTCAAGTTCATATGTGTGTGAAGGCAGATGAGCGAATACTTTTGCCAATATAGTGTACGTTTTAGTGGCTCATGACGTATTCAAAGAGTATGACATTAAATGCCATTTGTGCTACAATTCTTAGCTCTGATTGGTCAGAAGGTGTCAATTATTTTCAATAAGTCAATATAAATTTGCTCAGTCTAATTTTATCATTTTATACAGCAACAACTTATACATGAATGGTGGAAAAAACATAAAAGAAAGTTGTTGCTACTATGATGTTTTCTGTGAGGAGACATTTATTTAATATTTCATGACAAGATTTTTTATAGTGATATACCCTCAATATCAGATTCTCAGAATCTATACTTTCCTTTAAGAAATGATTAAAGAACAACTTTTATTCTCTGGCCTTTATAAATTGTGATCAGAGGTGATGTGCCTGTGTGTATGTGTCTTCATTTCTTTTATTACTTAATTCTTCATTTCTTTTTAATAGTATTTATTTAATTATAAACATTATATACTAGTATTTATTTACTTACATAAACCAAAAAATGCTCTATTTTCTATGTACAGGAATGTGCTTACATCTTTCATAATTAAATTTTATATACTATATTAATGGTCTAATATAAACTGATCTTTTTAGTAAAAATGCTTTGAAACCACCTTTTACATATAACAAAATCTACACATAAAAAGTTACACAGAACTTAAAAATAAGCATTTTTTCTGGGTGGTTATCTATACATTTATAAAATTATATTATTAATATTAGAACTATGTCAGGTTTTTACATGGTGTAGCATTATGCCAGTTTACCTCCTGACAAGAAATTCCATCTGAGCAAAAGGTGCGATAATAAAGGTGCATTTTGGAGAACAGGGTTCGGAAGGCTGGTTTCTTAGGGAGGTCAATGCACCAAGGATCCTTAGATAAAGGCCACAGGGGCCCAGCCGTCTGTTAGAACACCTTATCAGGCATGCAATGCACTCTGGGTAAGATAAGGGCTCTCCGGACACTAGGCCCTCTCCTTCTGCTCTGTTTGTCTAGCCACATCAAAGGTTGCGTGCGCAAGCTGACCATCTGCATTAGTCATTGACAAATTAAGCAGAGACCCTTCTGGTTAGGGCTGTCCACCTCCCCCAAATACATGCACACACACACACACACACACTCATATACATGTACATGTACACACACACATACTCTTTTCAGACTTTTTCAAAAAACGTCCAACTCCCTTGCCCTGCCCAGAGGTGTTTTTGAGAGTAATTACTCCTGAATAATGACAGCCAATGCTGCAGCAAGCTGTAAACAGCAGGAGACTCATAAAGTGGCTGTGACCAGTGAAGGTGTGAATACTGTGGAGTTAGTGAGCCTGCCCCACACGCTCACACATACACACACAGATGTAAGCACGCTCTTAAGATTTTGAGATTGGAAATGAAGAAGAATAAACGTGCATGGTAATAATACATGCCTGCTGTGTATTTCAACAGACATGTTTGTTCAATAGACACTGGACAAACCGATTCATTCATTTATTTATTTATTTATTTTTGTCAAGTCACTGTTAGTACAACCAAAGCATTACCATGATTCCCAAAATCACATCAACCAGCCCTATCCAGAATGACTTGATTTAAAGTTGTTAATACCACAAAGGCACAGACTCACTGTCAGCATTACTAACATAATCCAAACTCTAGCTCAAATCTATTTATATCACATTACCTCAGAGCCAGTTCCAGGGCATCCCCTTCCCCCCTGAAAGTGTCAATTGTTCACCACACAATGCAACTGACAATCTGTTTACTAAAGGAGTTTCCTAAAGAGACAGGACTCACCTAGCTATTTACTTTTGGCAGTAAGCAGCTGATATAAATAGATAAATATCATAGCCGTAAGACTGTAATGAGTTTATTTTAGACGTGGAAGGATGAAGGCACTTTGGGAGGAAGCATCTACATGCTTTCAGAGTCAGATCTTAAAGGAAGTGTTGAAAGTAATGCTATTTTGATGGAGACAATATAAAATCATTTGTGCTGATGCAATACTGTGAACTTGAGACAATGGTTGTTGTCTACACTTGGCTCTGCCCAAGAATCTTTCTATAAGGTGAATCTGTATAACAAACCGGATTCCAAAAAAAGTTAACACTAAACAAATTGTGAATAAAAACTGAATGCAATGATGTGGAGGTGCCAACATCTAATATTTTATCCAGAATAGA
>JAOVYV010000029.1:12712236-12725851 GCA_025674545.1 Hassar affinis
TATTCATTATAACCACTCTTTTTAGAATTAAAACAATAGCACCATAAATACTGATATGGTGAATGTCACAGAAACAATTAGTGTATTTGGTCTTTTTATTTCCATTTGCTTTTTGTTATGTATACAGTACTATCATACTGTGAGATTTCAAATAACACCCCAAGAGAAGAAAGTTTTAACTGAACTGACTCCTAGCAGATAGTCAATAGCAAAGATTTAAAGTTCTTAGTACTTAGTTCTTAGCATTAATGGGAGGTTAGTTCACAGTTCACAGTCCCCTTCCACTGAGGTTTAGGCAAGAGAAAGGGCTGGCATTTGATGAGAAAAAATAATTGCCCTCTTTGCAAGGGGAAACTCAGTTTAAACCTCAAATTCGATTTTCCAAACAGACTTTGAGAAAGCCCAATGATGGGAAATGCGCCACTCATTTGAAGAGATTTCATATGCTTCACATAGTGCTGCTAGCAAAATAGAGAGTGCCTGTGAGGCTGTGTTGAAATAAAACAACTAGCCGTTGACCATTTATCACCGTTTTCTATTCATCACGCTAATTGTTCGGGCGTTGGAGCATGTTTGCTTTGGACAGTGGAGGCTTGATTTTGGTACATAAAGTTACTGCACTGTAGCCCACAGCTGTAAAAAATTTTAACCTTCCCTAAATGCCGGAAAAAAGAGCTGTCTCTGCTAAATTTACGACTCCCACAAATCAATTAAAATTTTCTTTTGGAGAGAGAGCTGGCCTGTCTCTTCTTGTCCCCCTTATACGAAATGACATGCCTCAGACTATGAAAAGCCTTTTAAACAACACTGTGGTCTGCCAAAGAAAACGACCTATTCTTTCCAACCATGGGAGCTGTATGCTTGGTTATGTGTGTGTGTGTGTGTGTGTGTGTGTGTGTGTGACTGTGTGTGAGTCTTGTCTCCTGACAGTATTTAGAATACACAGAAAGATACAAGGAGGATGAAAGGCTTTTGTAGAACCCTGATTTCAAGTTATCGTCGAAAAAGCCAGAGTCCCAGTAAACACTGCAGTGCTGGGTGGCCTTGTGAAAGTTTAAACAAAAAAAGAGAGAAACACTCAAATATTTCTCGTTCTTCAGAGCACAGTTAGAAAACCGGAGCTAGTAGATATTTGTCCACAATACACCATCACAAACAAGCAGTGGATGCTGCAATACATCACACCATGTCACGCAAGGAATTAGCAACAAGCTCTGCTGCCTTGCAAATAGAAGATATCCTGAAACAGTGAAAAGGGTTCAAATCATGTCAAATCTTTAGGAAATTAAAGATTCAGAGTTTGTAATTTTGTGAAAGATGAATGTTAAGTGTAATTCACTAACAAAACATATCTCACTACTAAGTATGGCTTTTTATGTAAAAACAACAAAGTCAGTCAGCCATTCCTTGCATCACAGAACTGTTGAATTCTCAAATTTGATTGCTGAAAATGTATTGATGCATGATTCTATAACAGCACCAAATCACAGGTTTATACGTCTCTCTATTGTTTGAATAAAGTTTCACTCATTAATGATGCAAAATGCAAATTAGCCATGCAGTGAGATGTTAAACGCTAAACAAAGAGAGATCAGATACAAAATAAATGCATATTAAATTACATTAATATATTAAGTTGAACAAACAAAATTCTCATCTGTCCCTAAGTATTTTGCATAGCGTTTTGGAACAGATCGCCTGCATTTGTAATAAAGTAATCCTGCATTTGCATCCATCACCAGTCCTGGGAGTTTCATGACACACATTACACAACATGTAAATATAAATGGATTATGGAATATATAATCTGTCATTCTTGAGCTAGTCTAAAAATATGATGTCATTCCTGGCTCTAGGACATGCTGTTATATACTCAACTCTGAAGTGGCAACTCCACTAGCACCACCTATCATTGGGCCAAATCACAGCACACCATGTCATGTTTTGTTCCTTATTTAATTTACAGTTCAGACATCACCAAATGACCTGGACATAATGGCCAAATATACAGTAACTGTTTCAGTCATGAGTTGTTTGGTTTATGCATCGTCTAGTGTGTTATCAGAGACATCTCAATAACAGAAAGTTTTTCAAAAGTGACTAAATGAAAACCCTGTGACAAGTTAAGGAACTTTGTCGAAATACATTTCTGTTACTAATCAAACAGTAAAAAGCATTAAAATAACATTTTTCTAAATTGGGAATATTGAGATATATTTGCTGGAGAAAATACAGCTGCCAGGTTTTTAAAAAAAAACTCTGATGAACTAATTACAATTTACATTCACATTAGACAACAGAATGGTAAAAGGTTGCCTTTTCAAAAATCCCATGCTTCTGTAACATTTGCTCCAAAGTAAATGCTTTCAATCCAAAATACAAACATTACTAAGAGTACTGGATAACCAGTTACCATTACACAGATTAAATACTGCAAAACGGTGACATATTCATAACCATTTGCATTTTTTGGAAGAAGTAGTTACGTAAAGGAGCACAAAGATCCATTATTGTCTTTGATAAAACAAGAACTGCCTCTTGATTTTTCTCCGCCTAATCCTCGCAATTCCTCAATAAGCAGAGCAGTGCTCTGCTCATAGCTTCACAGAGAACATGAATATTCACTGTCTTTTTTATCAGATAATCATTCTAAGGTATTACAGTGTCAAAATGAAAAAGGTGTTCATGCTTTTACACTACAAGACCCATCTTACAGGCAACTCAAGACCAAGCAAAGGTTTGCATTTTTAATGCATCAAAGTTTTAAATACATTTAAATGTAAAGGTGACATTAACTCACATTTTGCATTCCAATAACATGCCACATTGTACTGACCCAGGTTGTAAAAGTAGTCAGGAAGGAAATTTTTCGCACGCACAAACAGGTTTTTGCTAACTGTAGCTGGAACACTGACATTAAAAAATAAATTTTATCTATGCAGCTGTTCTGTTCTCTGAGGCTGGTAGCCGATATAGTCTGTACAGCCGATAACTGCACATTTCTCCACATACCCAACTGTATGTGCACAAAAGCTGAAAAAGTGACTTTTTTCATATAGTATGTGCACTCTAAACTTAGCTAAGAAGGCATGTTGAAAATTTACTTTCTAGTTTAACTCTTAACCGAGGTAGTGTTTCATGTCTGGCGCCTGCTCCTTTAATTCCTGGTGCCAAATAATTTCAAAACTCAGAATAATTTTTCAGGCAAGGCTGCTGGCTGAAAATAGGCACGTGTTATTCCTTATTGGATCTGGTGGTGAAGGCTTAACAGCACTCAAGTCAAACTGCCCAATGCTATCTGAAACTAGTCGTCTGCAGACTTCTCACCATGGGGCAGCAAGGCTGGCGACACTGAGATTAATACAGACACAAGGGTCACAAGAGAGAGACGCAATGGCCCTGTTTGTAGTCAGAAAGAGTCAGGTGACAAAAAGGAAAGTGGATGATGGATGGTCAATTCCTATATCCAAGTATTGTACTAGCATCCTCTTAAGCTTTTGCTGCAATAGTCTGAGAAGCTGTGATTTTTAAAAAGTGCATTTAAGAGGTAAGGTGGAAAGAACGAAGGTAATGGTAAGAAGTTGGTCCATTTAAGAGTAAAATTTCAAAACAGGACTAAAGGCTGAACAACAGTGCCCCCAAGAGAGTATCCAACTGTCCAGTTCAATGCACTGCTACAACAATGACGTCTCTATCATGTCCTTGCAATCACATTCTCAGTTTGATTTGTTCGTGAATGTTCACTCCTCTTTGTTTTCTTTTAAACTGGTACAAGCTTCAGGCCAAGCAAATTCACATCTAAATATTTTTTTCAGCCATCCAGTATATTTTAATTATTTTGTGTTAACACAGAGAAACACATAGCCATGTTTTTCTTCTTTTCAAAAAATAATACTTTGGCCTCCAGTGACATCCCAAGTGTATTACCATCAGGCTTGAAGGCATAAACTGTCAGCAGTGTGTCCATTAAAATAGAGCAGATCTAACAATGGTACATTGTATCCCATCCGTATTTATCTGAAAGGAAGCGGAGCAGCCAAACAGGAAACTCAAGGCGCCATATATAAGAATAATGTTTTAAACCGAATATGAACATACTAAATACTATATCAAAATATACTGATCTAATAATAGTACATCATGTACAACATTTCTTTACAGGTGTAACAAAGGTGTTGCGTGTGAAAAAATGTTTACATTTTTAATCTTGTTGGTATTTAATCATTGTATCAATAATTTGTACAATTAGTAGTTATGTTTTCAGATAAACTGGCTATGTGAAATATAGCACTGCTAATCAAATGTGGTATTTACATAATACATAAGAATCTAATGATATTTACATTTCCTTTACTTTCCATGCATACTGAAAATAATACTTCATATAATTTTTACTTTGATAGGTAAATTTAAGTTCATAATTTTAATTTAAAACTTGCCTGAAATTAATAAACATATTTATGAATATAAATATATCTATATAAATATTTACGTTATAAATCTGAACATACATGCATGTTAGAAATGTCTGTCACATTCATACACACATACACATTTACTATCTCTAAGATGACATTGTGACCTGTGTTGCCAAAAACACACTCATCAAACTCCACTTCTTGAGACTGTTCTCTCACCTGCTCCATTCATATCAATCCCTCCCTCTCTCTTTCTGATGATAACCTCCCCTGTGGTTTTGTACAGGAGCCTGGCCGTGTCTGCTCCTAATGGACCTTCTGTCTGACCGCCCATCCGTCGCCCCTCTCTACACTGCTTCTGGATCCCAGGCCAAGCTTGTGTGTGTGAGGACTACTCAGCCTTAAGTGCACCTAAGAGCACCCTCTTGAAGAGTGCAAGCCAGACAGCAATGGTGTTTAAGAAGCGGTCTGTCTGCACCACAACCTGTGGTGAACTCAAGAGTGTCTCTGCCATGTATGCTTTTTCCGTGACTTAAACGCTTGCCTTGAGGAATTCATCAAGGTCTCTGTTAAAGTCTTTAAGAAAGCCCCAGTGTGTGTGTATGTAATATCAATTTTGATATTTGACCATCCCATCAATTGCATAAAACATTAGCTGACGTTTATTGTTTCCTTGCTTTGTGGCCTTAATGCAAACCCTGTTAGGCACTGCACATAAAACAATTCCAGCATAACACATTCAACCCTACAAACAAGCTTTTTTCTCACGGCAGTCTCTGCTGAGTTGCTTCTTAAAAGCCTTTCTGTAACTAAGCCCAGACATTAGACCCTAAACCTGACCAGGTGATAAATCTAGTAATGGCATTACATTAGCTCCTCAACTGCATCTAATAGGATCCAGCCTGAAAACAACAGCCAAAAATACAGCAGGCTCCCAGTTGTAGATACATTTGTTTCAGCTTAGGAGGAAAAAGAACTTGTTTAACCAGACTACATCAGCGGCAACAATGAGGTCCTGTCAAGCATCTCAAGCTTCCTTTGAAAAAGAAATTAGCACAGGCCCATGTCTTAGAACTAATCCTATTATACAGGAGACTAGCAGCAGCTCTCTCCTGTCTCAATAAGGGGTCAGGGCCTTAGTGACCCTACACTTTAGTGGAACAATGGACTAGTGAATAACACAATGAGTGTTGCTCTGTTCCACTACAGGAGCTCACACAAGAGGCTCACACAAGAAAACAACAAAATGCAAAATAAATAAATAAAACAAAACAACTAAATGCACTTTTCTGGCAATCATAGGATAAAATCATTCTTGATGGAAATGTCATTTGTTTTTGTCTGGTGTATTAAATTTTCCTGAGTATTCTGATTTCAGGCCTCATATATTCACAGAGCAGTGAGCTATGAAAGAAGGAATGTGAGTTTTTTCATGTCAATATGTCATGAGACATCACAGATAGCAAAGCAGAATCAAACCAGACAAATCAGCCTTTTTTATGTAAGAACAGTTTTCATCCAAACTTAAAGAATCTTGTACGAATACAGTACGAGATGGCAGTTAGAGTATTAATCTTCATTAAATGTAAATACATTTTATCAAGAATCAAAATACTAATACATTATTACACAATAGCATGAGAATCTAAAATACACCATGTTTTCTGGACAAGGAGACATTACTCAGACAACATGCTATTGTCAGTCCTTGAGTAGACCAGGCCCCCTCTCTGTCTAATTTCCACTGTTTTGATTAGCAATAAAACCCTTCTAGTAGTGGTGATTGGGAAGCCCATTAGGGTTTGATCAATCATGCCAAATTCTTTGCTTAATAATTAATGACAGACAACTTACATGCAGTCTATGTTGAAGGTTCTTGTGTGTTTTTCAGGCACCATCACTATTCACTGATTAACTAAGATGCGAGCTTTCTGTAAAACAGGGATATTGGTGCATATATAAGGAGCATGTAGCCTAATTCCTGCATGCTTTTTTCCCTTGGCTTAGAAGTCTGAGAAATATTTCATCTGACCTTTGGTTTAATGTATGCAAACAGCATGAACTACTTTGCTTTGAATTGCATTTTACAGAGCAAACAATGTTGCCCCTTGGCACCACCTACTATATCAGCACCACTTAAGCTACAGTAGAAACAATGAATCTTTGTTTGCTGTAGTCAATGGACTGCTGTTCCTCACCCAGATAAAGAGCAGACGGGCATTAGAAATCTCTCTCTCTACACTGTCAATCTTAGACTCAGACCCAGGCATAGGCTCAGGGGCATTGTTATAAATTACGATGGCCGCAGACGACCAGTCTGTGCAGTGAGTCTGTCTCTAACCTCATTTTCCCCTGCAACCACTCGACGCTTGCCCCTTTGATGTACGCCGCCATTATGCCTAATGGCCCTCATCTCACACAGACAGTTGGGGCTTCATTAGGAGCTGATCAGGTGGCTGGGAGAACAGACACTTTCCTGATAAATCAATGCCAAACCCTGAGGAGTTTGAAGAGGGACTGAAACCATATGGGTCTCTGACAAGTCCGGCTCTTCAGCAGAACAATGTATATAAATCCTGATGTTTTGTATCATAGACCAACATTATGCAATTTTTAACAGGATCCACTTGCATGAGCGAAAGTCAAGAAAGGACCATTCCATTAGCAGAACTAAATCCTTCACTATTGAGTTGTCAAATTGATGGCTGTCATCTTGATCTACAATGACACAGCTCTAACAAGCCTAATACAAATATAAGAGACACACACACTACTCTCTTCGATTGGATCAGCACCAGCCACTACATTACCCTTTGGTGGAATGACTTGAGGATTTCCACCCAGTGTATCCTGGGGACAATTAGCGTACCGGTCAGCAAAACTAAGTGTGTCCATCTAAACCAATTACACGGTTTTAGTGGATGCAATGCTAGCCGGTGGCGGGTGGATGGCTCCTGTACTGATTAACTGGCAGACACATTGACCCTTGGTGCCCCCTGAACTCCCTAAGGGGAAAACCACTGTCATTAGCAATAAATCCAGCCCTTGCTCCACTTCAGCTTAGCAAAGACCTCAGAATAAGCAATATCCAATTAGACATGAGGTGAGCATGGATAATAACACGTACATGGCTCCTCCTCCACTGATCTTTGTTGTGATTGTTTATGTTACATTGGATCAAAAAGTGATACAAAATGGAACCACACAAAAGGACCAATCATGATGTGATTGGGAGTTCAGAGGAAATCCTTTATGCTTCTGGATTTGCCTTTCTCTTGAAGCTTCAAGGATATCAACATTGATGTGGTTTGTTAGATACACTTCTCTGAGACTCATTTAATGACGCCAAGGCATTCTCCAAGGAACGTACAACGTATTACAATGCACAAAGAAAAGTCTATTTAATTAATGATCTTTGATCTTCAAAATCATATTTTAACAGAAATTCCTAATATAGTCAACAATTTATAATGTCCAGTACTACGAGTGAATAATTTTATTGTTTAATGCACCCATTATTGGTTGAAATAAATTGTTTCATATGGGTATAAGTGTTAAAAGATTATGCTGATACAAAACTGGTAAAATTATACATCTACTCATGATTAAAATAATACAGATGCACATTTCCTGCCTTGTTGACATTGTGTTTAGCTTGCAATACTGCATGCACATTTAAAACACTTTGCATTTAAAAAGAAGTTGTTATATCTGAAAAGAAAAATTGTCCATGTTATATTGTCTTTCTGCCTGAACAGAACACACACATACCCTTATTGTGTTTAATTCAATAACAAGCTCAAGCCATTCTTCAGGCCTTCTGTAACCAAATCAGAAGGACAACAGGATCCATTAATACCCTGAGGAATGAGAAGGCTTTCCCCTCCTTGTCTGTCGCATTTTGCCATTTTCCTCCTGCCTTTGATAGATACCTTTGTTCCCGGCACCATTACGCATGCCAAGTTATAACAGAATTTTCACGAGCTGAAGCACAGGTTAGAATTAGGAGCCATTATCCTGAATCATATTTGAAAATGTCAGAGCTCAACAAAGAGGGACGTGTGCCGTAGCTCTGACTTCGGGCCCTGTTTGACATCGCTGGCACTGATTACATTATATTAATGTATCAATTACATTGAATGTGATTGCCCTTTGACTGGGGATCAAAGCTGAGGCTCTTGAGCAAAGAGATCATCAGATTAGATGGGGACACAGATACATAGCTAAAATAATCAGTCATGGGTGCCTAAATGGTCATGTGTCACCTGTTAAGAAACTCTGGTCCTTTCATTTTGATCCGATACCAGTATTGGTTTATTCAGTTTTAAATAACATCTGTAAAATATGCTGTTTTGGATCAGCATTTCAGAACAGCAGACTCCAAACTGCTCTGTGAATATATCAAAAAGATAAACTACTGTTCCTACAAGTCATGTAAACTAATACATGATCATAAGGCATTCAAAGTACACTTGGGTGGTCCTGATGTTTCACCACGGTACACACTATATGACAATTTGTGTAAAGAATAAAAAAATAATGCCCAGTTTGGTGTCTGCTCATGCCCTGTCTCTTTCTCTCCCTCCAGAGCCTGCACCCGCATGTGCCTCAGTGTCGCATTCTCAACACCACCACTCTTACCTGTTTCTGCAGTTGTGCCAACCACGCCCTTTCATCAACATGCTCATCACATTACCCTTTCTCAGTATTTAAGCCTGCTTCTCACCAAAGTTCTCAACCAGACCATTTAGTGCCATTGCCTTAACTTTCTTGCCTGTTTTGCCACTCTTTTTCCTGGTTCTCTGACTCTATTGCCTGTTTTAGCATTTATTTTGCTCTGTCTATCTAAGTCTGCTTACGTGAAAGACTGTTCATTGCCTGTTTATTGGATTTTGCTTCTGCCTGCTCCTTTTGGTCTGCCTTCAAGCCTTCAGTAAAGACTCATACCTTTGACGTCTGTCTCCCGTTCTTCTGTTGGGACCAATTCCTGTGTCTAATCTTAACATTATAATCTGGGCAGATATGGATCCAGTCGTCACTTCAACTTCTTCCCAGGAGCTCATGGCTTAAACAGCCAACATGCACTGTCAGCAGTACCACCAGGACCAGATCATGGAGAAGCTCACCCTACAGCACAACCAAGTACAAACTGTGACCCCATCTACTCAGCATGCCGCTTTCAACAAACCTTGCATTCCACCACCAGAGCGCTACTCCAGAAACTTTAAACTGTGGGGAAAAGCTGAATGGGAGAGATAATCATCAGCTTTCTTCCCCATGGACACCTTTTCAGCTGAAAGTTTTCTCCCGCTCCATTTCCACATGATAGATGATTACTTAAACTCTGGCAAGGGAAACATTCTGTCTCAGACTACGCCATAGATTGATACACGAAGGCGGAAGAAAGGAGACCAGGTGGGGTTATATGATGCATTTTATCAGACTTTCAGTTTGAAAGACAAGCTCGCTGTAAGAAAGCTTCCCACTGGACTCTCGTAAAGTGTCTCATAGATAACCACTTAAGAGAGCAGAGAAGATAAAAGATCCTGGCCAGAGTTTATATGTTAGCCTCACCGACTTCTTCAGGGGCCAACGTGGATCCTTGTATTCTGCTCCTCATATGGATCCCCATTGCGACTCTCCGGAGCCCATGCAATTGGGGAGAACTCACCTCAAGGAGCTTAAGCAGAATGGCACCACACAGCCAATCTGTGTATGTACTGCAGCCAATCTTTGTCACTTTGTTTCATCCTGCTCACTAAAAGTCATAGCCCCACATCACTCCCTTCTGATACTGCCTATCCTCTGCTCCCTGCCAAGCTGCATTTTTCTGATGCAGCATAACAAGTCATGGCGTTCATTGATTCCAGTGCTGACAACAGTTTTATGGACTTCAAGCTCACCGAGAGCTTGGGCTGTCCTATCACCTGTTTAGAGAGAGACCACTGCTGGCTAGCACATTAGACAGTCATCCACTGATGAAAGTCACCAAATGCACAGCCCCACTGCAGCTCAGCATATCACGTAATCACAGAGCTCATACATTTTTACCCTATGCACTTGCCAGCCCTTCCCATGGTCCTGGGCTGGAGCAAGGCATGCCATACCAGATGCCTGATGTCTGCGCTTCCTCCCCACATTGATCCTCAGTTTTCTAGGAGGAGAAACTAGGCAAACCTGAGGTGGTCCTACCCCTGAAACTTTTCATTGGGGCCCTATCTTGGGAAATTGTAGACCAGGTCAGACAAGCCTTGGAAGGCGTACAAGTTCCCGACAAATGCCCTGGCAAGCCCCTGACCTGTTGCATTTGCAAGTCCTGTAGCGGTGGCACCATGTAGCTGTTCCACACAAACCCTGGTTGCATATTTCGATGGACTTCATCTTTGGGCTCCATCACTCGAAGACGGTCATGGTCACCATTGCTGACTTTTTCAAGGCAGGCCACTTCGTGGCACTCCCCAAACTTCCCACCACCAAGATGACTTCCATAATTGTCCTGCACCACATCTTCCACCTACATGGCCTACCTAAAGATGTCATTTTGGATTGAAGGCCTCAATTCATGGCAGGTTTCTGGAGGGAGTTCTGCAGGCTACCAGTTTCTTGTTAGGGTTTCAGCCAGAACTATTGGGCAGACTGAATGCAAAAACCAGGACTTGGGGGCCACTTAATGCTGTATCACTGGCCATCAAGACCTGTCACTTAAGAATCCTGCAAATCAGCCCCTTAATTCATTGGCCCCTTCCCCACTGCCAAGGTCTTCAACCCAGTAACTGTCCTCCTCTCAGTAACTGACCAGACCTCTCAAGATTCTTCCCACATTCAATATTTCCAAGTATATACCCATCATCAGACGCTGCCTGCACCTGCATATGCCTCAGCCTCACCTTCATCGCCACTACTTTCACCTGTTCCTTCATGTGCATGGCCACACCCTCTCATTAGCACACTCACCTGCTCACTTGTATTACGCCTCAACAGTATTTATGCCTGCATCTCACATCAGTTTTCTTCCAGATTTAGTGCCACAGCCAGATTATTTTGTGCCAGTCACTAACGCACACACACAGTATAGTTCTCATAAATGATAATGACTATAAACTTTTAAACATAAAACTCAGCGAGTTTTAAAGATTTAATTGCTAACAATGCAAAGCAAAAACTACTATAAAAATCTCTAAAGAAAACTTTTTATGACACCTATGCATAATACTATGGTACACAGTAAGTAACTTGTAAGTAAGTAAGTAAAGTGTCACTGAGTGCCAACATACAAGCATATGCATAATCATTCTGGCATTCTGAATTTTTCAGTCTGAAAAATGACATATATAGTCAATTAAAGGCATTTTCCTCAGATCTTAAGGTGCTCTCCTGTACTGACTTTAGTAATCAGCAGCATTATTTAAAAAAAATATTATTTGAGTAGTGCATTTCAGAAAATTATCTGCATTCGGCTATGTTTGGAAATACTCCAAGGAAAATGCTTTGTGTTTTGAAAAATACACCCACCACTTACAGGAATCATAAACATAAAACATGAAAAACATAACTGCTAAATGGCTACAAAAAGGTGCAGTGTGCAAAATCCAGTGGCATCTAGAGGTGAGACTGCAGACTGCAACCAACACCCTCCCCCTGTCCCTTTCCGCACATTTTACCTTTGGTGGCTGCCAGATGACAGCAGCATAGTGCACCATATTGCCAGTAGCAACTTGTAGCATAATGTAACTGTCCTTACATTGTGGTTGTGTTTTAAACTCTTTTGAAGGCTCAAAGTACAGATAGAAGGATTAAAGTGCTTTTAGAAGTGTCATGAAACATGAACCATAAACTATTTCACTTACTTTACTTTTAAGCTAATCTCTTGATCATTACTCAACAATGATTTGTGACACCAAAAAACAGCATATGTCATTGGATGATCTTTATTTTTATATACGCTGTGAAGCAATTAATAACTTTTGTGGTTTATTCAACCGAGTACCAGGAGGAACTTCAGTTGCATAGTGAGTCCGTCGAGTTTTACTAAGCTTAAATTTGAGGGATTTCCCTTTCCCAAGGGATGGGAATTTGGACACAAAATCCATGAGGTTCCATGTGTTAAAAAACAGCTTTGTACTGTTTGTGAAAGCAATCAATACAACAAATTTATATTTGTAGGCTGTCTAGCAGAAAACAGGCACTGTGGTCTCACTTAAAACACATTTGTCCCTCATCAGATATTACCCATGTAGATATAAAGGGCTCACTCTAAGATACGGAAAACAGTTTTGTAACAACTTTAACAAATTTATAGTTACAGGTTATTATATGCTAAGAAAAACAATCATGAACACTATATTCCACTGTTAACAAATCCCCTTTAATCTTACATGCTGCACCTTTAATAAAGGTGTAACTCTGGTCAGGAGTTTTCTATTCACAGTATTGGGTTCCCAAAAAACTTTGCTTCCAGGTATATTAACAGCTGCATAGTATATTTGGGATCCCATTTTAGCATTTTATTTATTTATTTTTATTTATTTATCTGTCCAAGAGAACAATGCCATTCGCAATCAATTAACAAGTGGAAAAACTTCCCTCGTGCCACTGCTACCGTACCTGTTCATTGTGTTATCGTGAAGAGGGTCTACTGACAATTACACATGCTACAAACATGCTGTGCAGAGACAAACACACACAAGCACACACACGCAATATGAAGGGGAGAGAGAGAGAGAGACATTCTCTGGTATAACACAGAAGACATGGAAATATTGGATATTTTACAAGCAAGGACCACAAGCTGTTCAGTTATTTGTTTTTCTCAAAGTAAAATATTTGCAGTGGCGCATCTTATATATCATATGGTATTATTTAATAATCTATTTAAGAAAGCATGTTAATATAACACACTGTTAATATCCATCTGCAGAGCTGCTATTTGGCACTTTATTTTAAACACAAACACTTCTGAATCTTTTGTGGTTTTCTTCTGAATGCTACAAGCCTGGAATTTGATTGCTAGACTACAGTACCCATCAAAAATATGGACACACCTTCTCATTCAATGATTTTAGTCAGTCAGTCAGTCATTATCTGTACCGCTTATTCCCAGTTACGGGGTCAACTCTGAGAGCAAGGGCAGGAACCAACCCTAGACAGGGCGCTAATCCATCGTAGGGCTCATACACACACACATTCACACTCGCATT
>JAOVYV010000029.1:12928942-12940736 GCA_025674545.1 Hassar affinis
TCCCCGGAGGAATCCCGAGGCGTTCCCAGGCCAGCCGAGAGACATAGTCCCTCCAGCGTGTCCTGGGTCTTCCCCGAAGTCTCCTCACGGTGGGTCGTGCTTGGAAAAAGATGTCCGAGCCACCTCAACTGGTTCCTCTCGATGTGGAGGAGCAGTGGTTCTACTCCGAGCTCCTCCCGAGTGACCGTGGATCTCACCCTATCTCTAAGGGAGCACCCTATCTCATTTCAGCCGCTTGTATCTTCTATCTTGTCCTTTCGGTCAGCACTTCGACTTTCGGCTCAGCTCCTTCTTCACCATGACGGCACCCATCCGCCTGTCAATCTCACGCTCCATCCTTCCCTCACTCGTGAATAAGACCCCAAGATACTTAAACTCCACCAATCTGGAGATTTTTCAGTCATTCTTATATGTCATATTACTGACATTACCTTGCATTACTTTAAATTCAGTAGTAGTACATATTAAGTAATGTATTGATTTATAAATATAACTAACATAATATTCAGATTACAAATTTTGATTTAATATTTACATTTAAACATTTATATTTGTATAATAAATAATTTTAAGACCATTACTCTTGGAAAAATCTATTCCAATATTTTACATGAATCTCTCTAAGTGCATATTTTTACATTTGGACAAATGTGCAAAAGCTCAGCAAAAAAAGTCACCCCATAAATTTACATATTACTCCAAAAAACAGAGTAGACCAGGAGGAAACTATCCTCCTGTCAAATGCTGCATATTCTCCAAATCTACTTAGTTATGTATGTGCTATGCATCCATTTTCTATTTTCCTTGTAAATTCTGCTAACAGTTAATTTTACATATAAACATGCTCACTCATGATCTCTCAATCACTGAATTATGTTATATATATGGAGGCATCTACACAGGGTTCTACATCTGAAACATTTCAAGATTGTTTCACGGTAGTACTGAAAAACTAAATTTTCTAATGTTTATATGATTATTGTTATGCTGTAAAATCACATAAACCCACAAAGTTTAACTAAAAAATCAAGTTTATGAATATAACATTTGCAGTAGACCATTTTGACTACAAGAGGGCGCCAACAGTCCAATTCATAATGTAGACTTGTTAAAGATACACTAGATTGTATTCACTCACCCATCCAAATCATTGATCATTCAGGTGTTCCGATCACTTCCATGGCCACAGGTGTATAAAATCAAGCCCCTAGGCATGCAGACTGCTTTTACAAGCATTTGTGAAAGAATCGGTTGGCTGCATCCAAGCCTTACATCACCAAGCACAATGCAAAGCATCAGATGCAGTGGTGTAGAGCACACTACCTCTGGACTCTAGAGCAGTGGAGATGTGTTCTCTGGAGTGACGAATCATGCTTCTCCTTCTAGCAATCTGATGGAAGAGTCTGGGTTTGGAGGTTGCCAGGAGAACATATTTGCACTCGCATGCTGTGTTCAATAAATGCTCTGCTCTTGACTCTGTCTAGTGTGGGATCATTTCAACTGCATGATGCAGAAATGTTTATTTTTGCTGCCTCTAGGTTGGATTATTGTAATGCCTTGCTGTCTTAGTGTTCCTGTAGGTGCATAAATTACCTTCAGTTAGTTTAGTCCTTACTAGAACCAGAGTATATGACCACATTGCCCATGTCATATGCACACACCATTGACTCCCAGTTAAGTTTTGCATTTATTATAATATACTATTATTAACCTATAAAGCACTGAATGGTCTCATGCTGCAGTACCTGAGTGAATCTGTTATGATCTGCCACACTTCGATTAAAAGCTGCAAATTCTGTTTGTAATAATCAAGGCTACAGCAGGGGACAGATCTTTCACTTACAAAGCCCCACAGTTATGGAACAGCCTTCCAAGTAGTGTTCAGGACTCAGTGTTTAAGTCTAGTCTGAAAACCCATTTGTTTATTCAAATATTTGTCAATAGTTTCTGGATTTAGGTAAAGGTGCAGATCTGGAGGGTTTGTGGGCATAGAGTGTTCTGGTAAACTGGGATGGATGGGTTTGGATGTGTTCATGAATGGCTGGATGCTTTATGTCCCATGTCTACTTCATGTCTGCTAGCTAGTCTTGCTGGAGTCCATGCATGCACTTTGCACACAATGAAGTTACGTGAAAAGCTCAAACCTAATAATCTGTGTTCTTTTCTCTCCCACCTTTCCCTTTCTCTCTGTTGAGCTACATATGCTATATCTGAGGCACCAGAAGATACCATTGATCCTGCTCTCTGGACCGGTCCAGTCTATCCTGATGTCTACGACTGCTTGGAGTTCTCTGAGGATGGCCCCACATGGACAAAACTGATGTCATGTTAAAATTTTAATGAATTTACTGGTTACACAGTTGCACTTTTTCTGTATAACACACAGTTATAGAAGTGATTAGGTATTATTGCATTCCATTGTGACGTAAAACTTACCTGGCTGGTGACAATGACACTGGTGTTCCAGCAGCTTCTAGTTCATGGCAGGTCTGTGCCTTGGTGGTTCGTGGGGTATTTCTGAACATCGAACCACTTTCCTCTCAGCTGAGGGTGACAGTTCAGGTCTTCTTACAGACCTTGGCATAAACATCCTAATAAGCTGTTTGAATTGATGATCTTGGAATTCAGTTCAAAGAAATCACTGAAAGCCCAATATTGCCTCAATCTCTGTATGACGAGTGTATGTAAACTTCTGACTGTAACTGTACACATACAAACCAGATTACTTCATTATAAAAGGTATAAAAGTGTCTCACTTATTGTGATTTTTACCAAACATTCTGCTTATGTATCATGCACAAATCACATCATGTTTCACCGACATCATTCAGCAGTGTAGAAACAGACTTGGTAAGTGAAAGCGAAAGTATGAATTCTGCAGGAAATCCCCTGCTTGTTTTTGTCCCCAGCTATAACCAGTTTGAGTTAGAGTGTGTGACAGAGTTCTTTTCTGAGAGTCAGGTAAGGACCTTCTTTAAACTTTACACATTTTTTTTGTTTCTTGAGATGAGATACCCGTACACCCGTACTAACAAGTGCTTAATTCTGTTTAGCCTTTTCTACCTTTAGGTACGTTGTAAAGTTAATGTCGTCTGCCATTATAGCTCATTTAAAAACTACTGTTGTACCTTGGGTGGTAAGTTCATAAACAATAGCCTACTTACTGTAGGATTCTTCGAAAGGGTCTTTGTATAGTTTAGGGATTTTAGATTTTTAACAGGGAAACACTTTGTTGTCGGGTTCCTGAGAGTTTTTCCTGAGGTTTTTTTTTTCCTGAGAGTGCATGTGGGCTGGGTGAAATTTTTTTATGTCAGTTTATAACTCAAAGCTCCAGTGAGGTTGTCATTATGAAATGTCTGTTCTAGTATGACCATTACATTACATTTTCTCATAAGGTGGTGACTTATACTTAAAAAAAATAAAAAAATAAATACATAAATAGAGCACTTCATGTTGAACTTTTTATAGACTGCACTATTTATAAACAATGTGGCTGCTTTTGCTATACCTATTACTATTGGGTTAGTTGTAAATGTCCAGTCAGATCTTTGTGTTATTCTTTCTTTACACATCACAATCTTCTCTGTCTGTCTAATGTATAGGTGCTGTCCAGAAGAATCAAAGTCATGAGCCACTCCACGACAAAGCCAAAGGTGATTTCTGATCTCCCTGTGACATCAGACCATTTAGTGCAAGGTTATATTTCAAACCAATATTCAGTAGGTCTGTAAAATGTGTGATTTCAAAATGTTTCACATCCACACGCCAACGTTCTACAATTTATCCACGTCCACATGGATTTGCAAAAATGAGTGAAAGCACTGGTATATATGCAAGGTCAGTAGGTGGCTACATAACCCAAACACCATCTGCCTGCATGTTAATCAACCACCTGAAGGTTTTACAAAGGCCATTGGAGGCCACAGCAAAGTGGGCATTGTTGCCACTTTCAGTTTTGGCCTGTTTGCCCAAACATTAGCATAATACAGCACACTGAATGCAAGGCATAGCCTATTGTAAACTAACCTAATAGCATTAGGGTATTAACAGTCTATGGCTACTACATAAACAGGCAAATTGTTCCAAATTGTGTTCTTTTTTGTTGCATGGCAGTAAAACAAGTAACCTACCCCTACCCTACCTACCCCTCTCTCTCTTGCTCTAGTGTAGATCTATACTGTCTTTTATAGATGAGTGTTTGGCTGCACTGTGTAGAAAAGTCCACAGTTCCAGGACTTAACCTATTTTGACATGATTTGAGCACACAACCAGCTCACTGGATGTGCTGGTGGAAATGTTTTCTTTTTTGACTCAACCCACCTGAACATGTAAAAATTTCTAGTAAACTTATGGCTCATGCATCACTACCACAGTCACAGTATTAAAATGTGTATTCACATGTCTACAGGGATGTTTAATTTTATTTTCACTTACAGAAACATTTCCCCATTGACATGTGGACAGGGCTTTACTACCATTTTTGGAATCAAGGTGGTCATTATAACAGTACTGCTGTAATGCTCTCTAGGCTAAGAATGATCCAAAATGTACTCAAAGGAGATTTCCTTATTCTAAAAAAAATGGTTTAACCTGGATCATGAAGTAATTAAGTAATTTTTGAATGTTATCGACTGTTGGAAAAAAAACAACCACTAACAAATAGTAAGGAAAGAACAGTTTCCTTGGTGTTTAGTTCTTCAACTCATACACTTCCGAGTCAATGTAGTAATGATGTTGGAACACCTTTGTTCTATGTTAACTTATATCGTCTTCATCCCTTCCCTTTTCTCCAGTGTCCAGGCTGCCATCAGGAAGTTATCACAAAATCTGAACTGCAGTGTGTTATGTGCCAACCATGCTCCAAAGCAAAACGTCGTGTCTTTCGCTTCTGCTGGGATTGTCAGAGAGAGTGGCCGCCCAACACTTCACCAAACAGCACCTGCACACTGCCAAACTGTGCAATCCGGGCTGCTCTGCTTTCCAACAAATGGATTAGTGATCCAAACAGTTCGGCAAATGGATGCCCCTATTTCAGGGCCTGTCCTAAGTGCAATTCCCTGCTCACACACAACGGACGAGGCTGCCCCAACATTACATGCCCTCAGTGCTCCAAAGTATTCTGCTTCCGTTGTCTTCGCTCACAATGCTTTGGCAGAGGCTACAATATAATAATGGATATACATATGTTCACCGAAGTTGAACAATGTACTATTGTGGATAACAGTCAGAGTCTGATGGCACTTCATTAGTAGAATCAGTCTGTAGGTGGCAAAATCAAAATTTTTACTACACAAATAAGTACAATTTCACACTTCATCTACAGAGCCACCTTTTCCATAAAACCTATTTGATGATTATTGTAAAACATACATATGTTGATTTTACTAAGCCAGATGAGAATGTTGATTTGGGGTGGTGACCAGATTTCTCCTGCATATATCCAGAAAGAAATGTTAGGAAGAAGTAAAAGTCTATACATAAGAGAGAGAAGACATTTTGAGATTTCTTACAACTGTGTTAAAAAAGAGACAACAAAAAGACAAATGCAGATTTTTGTGTAGATCCCAAGTCACCTAAAGAATGTAAAATGTTCAACATGATTTTGCAATACTAGTTACTAAATAAAAATATTATTCTAAAACGTGATGTGATGGAATTATGGCATTTTATACTTACTTTTAGACATTTTGCTCATTTTAAGCTTGAAACAATCATTACATGATTACTTGAGAAATATCTTCACCTCTTTCTCTTTTTTTTATTTCAGAGTTAGAGTGGGTAGTTGTTTTTGCCTTTCCCTCTTTCTTTCTTTCTGCTGATGGCTTAAAATAGGCTTGCAGGTTGAAGATTAGTATAGCACGCTGTCCCAAGCTGTCTAATCCTATTAGACCAACTGGACCATATCAGTCCTGAGACAGTGGAATACTCATATACACAGATCAAGGGCCAGTGAGAAAGAATCGATATAAAGAAGGTATACACATTTCAAGAAAATGCATATGGCTTCTGATTTTGCATCAAACCCTCAATTCTTTACCCTCAATCTCATTTCATCACACTCTTCCACCCTACATTACTTATTAGCCATGTCCCAACTGGTCCAATGTCTCTACCCTGAATCTTGAGACAAACTTCAAGAAGAAGACTGATCCCGAGTCTACAGGTACCCCGATTTATATTCCTGTATGGACAGGTGGTGCTACATAGGGATTCAGCCATTAAATGGAAATGAGGAACTTATTAATTTGGTCAAATGAAAATGGATACGCTTTGTAGAAGTATCTGAAGATATGTATCTACCAGGCCAAATCAAAACTTTGTACATTCATCCACTTTCACAGATGCATCTGGACAATAGATAAAGTACATTAGAACAGCATTGCAAAATATTTATCCAAATAAAAGACGGACTCCCTATACACCCTGTATTTCTCCCAGGAGATGTTGAGAGCTAATCATTATGAGAAAAAATTGTATTCTCTTCCAGCTGAATAATAATTGTTTAACATTTCCTCTTTTTGGTCCTGATCTGTGGATTCATACAAAGAACAGAAAACTGCACTTCAATTGCACACCATATCATAAACCTAAAAAATGTATTGATTTATTTGGAGAAAATGATTCCATTAAAAGTTATACTTGGAACCCTGAAGGACTGAGACGAAGAAAAAAGGTTCTATTTTAGACAACCAGATGAAGACCTTCATGTGCCTGTGTAAAGCAGCTAAGCTTGTAGAGAAATGGGTTTTCCCATCAAGGGGTATATTAGAGGGAGGTAAAAGACCCACCAGCTTAGAGAGCTCTGGGAATAAAGCTGATACATCTGTTGGGCCTACATAACAAACAGTGACAGTCATCTAAGCCATGACTGTCTTCCAAAAAGGAGTTGACAGTTAAGGCGGAGTTTACACTCGCAATGTTGTTATTTTACAGTCAGTGTCTACAAGAGTTCCCAAAGTTGATGCTCATTAGATATGTAAGAGCAATTTCAATGCCCTTTCTAGCAACCTGGATATACATTTCAAACTGCAGGGTTTATTATTTATGCATACACAACTATACTTACTTACTTAGTTATACTTACTATAACTTCTCTTAACCAGAACTAAGAAAATTGCCACCTAAAACATTTTTCTCAAAAAAGTTGGACATTAGCTTAAAAGGTCCCATTCAGCAAAGCATGGGTTTTCTGAATTATTCCAAAAGTGTATGTATATACACAAAGACAGACATGGACACTCTGTAGACTCACATACACGTTCTATGAGAAAGGTTGTATGGATTAAACTCTAAAGAAGGTCAAGAAGTCGCCACTTGGACTCAGCTTTTATCCACCCCTCCTTTGTCCTCCATGTGCCCTCTTTCTCTTCATCTCTCCTTTGCTAAACCTTCCTATTCCTACTAAGAGCCAGGGCTCAGAGAAGCAATTGCTCTACATACTCTCCCCCAAAAGGCACCTTGGTTTGGGAAAAGACCTTGTCCAGCATGGAGCTTAAATCTGTAATTATGGGCACCAATTAAAGGAATTTCTGTTTTGCTTTCTGATGTTCTAAAGGAATAACAAATTCTTTGGAAATATTTTTTCTAACCGTGTTTGGAATAACATTTTTTCAAGAACCCTCAATCATTTGTATCCCCCTTTCAGTGTGATGCACTTTTATTTTTCAATAGAAGAGCAAAGTTCTATTTAAACTCTGACTCCAGGGATCTAATGGAAGGTTCACTCCAGAAGGACTTCTTTTAGACACATAAATCCAGGTTAGTATGATCTTTGTTCTTCACTGTTCTAAATTTAAAAGCACAATCTGAATCACCCTAATCAACTTCTATTTTGCATAGCACTTAACTAGCATTGTCAGCTAAATATATTCTGCCATACTGGGTGGAACATTTCACATTAAAATTGTATTAAATCATCTTGTATTTATCTTGAGTTTACATCTCCACCAATATGGCTATGGGTTGATGTTTTCAACTTCTAAACTTTCTGTGTTAAATGCTGCCATGTAACCAATAGACAATCACATTTAATATGTTACAGATAAGAAGTAGTAAATTAGTAAATTAGTAGTAAAAAAATTGTAAGATAAGATTCACCATTTACTCAACCAATTACAGTCACATAAGGTCTTAGCAATCTTTGTGCTTTCATCAGTTTGAATAAATGTACAAACCAGTGATACTGTTCAACCTATGTACTAAGATTAGGACAGACAACACCAAGTACTCAGGCAGGTATGTTGGCAGCCAATGACATGTTATGTATTGAGCTAGACAAGAGAATTTCTCTAAGATAACTCACAGGAGGTGAAATAAATTCAGGAGGTAAACATCATTACTTAAGAATGTGCTAAAAAGTAGTTTGAGCTTGGTAGGGCATTTAAATGAAAGAATGTGTATATTTAAAAACATAATCTGAGGGACAACCCCATAAGAAAGGAAGAACCACAGAAAGTAATTCAATCATAAAGAGAAATGGGATAAAGGATTTTAGACCTTATGTTCCTTGGCCCAGGCAGTGTCCAGGGCTAATAATGCTCAGTCCTGCTAATTAGCTTGCCAGACACATAAGGGTAAATAAGCACATAACCTGCCATTGTGCACTCACTAACATGTTGTTATCTTCAGCATTCCAACAGATGGTACCTGGTGGCAAGTTGATCACATGGTTAGAAATTAGAAACCATGCAATTTATGCAAGACTTAGTATGAACATTGACAGTGGTAGGGTAATGTAAATGCTTACTTTTTTCTGCATGCCTCTTACCTTTCTCCTTTCCTTTGCTTGATAAATCTGGTGGGATCTAGCACATACATTTGGTCCTCATACAACACATCTCGGTTTTTCCTGGCTCATAACAGGAGAAACAAAATGACTGTCTATAAAGACTCTAACTTCCTTGGGCAGTCACACCATCCACGATGGCATGCAACACCTTACACAAAATGGAGGAAAGAACAGAAAGGAAGATCACAACATGATACAGTGGACTCACCCACTAGGACACATGCACCTACATCTACAAACTCTTTATTGCATAGCCATTGGTGGAGGAGGAATTGGTTTCTTCTACCTCTGCTCATAGTCACTTATTTACCCTGTGAGGCCTGGGGTGCAACTTTCAAGATTGCCCTGGTGGGACCCTGGGCATGTGACCCCATGTATTCCAAAGCCCTGCCTGACCTGGCTGCCCGATTGGCTATGGCCCACATCAATAAAGACCCCTACCTCAGTAAAGGATACTGGTATGACTACACTTTGATCAATGAGGACTGCCAGACTTCCAGGGCTTTGGCCCACTTCATTGAGTTGGAATCATATGGCTCTGTTTTTCTTGGGCCAGCCAACCCAGGCTATTGCACCTCTGCTGCTCTTCTGGCCAAGAATTGGAATGCAGGGATCCTATCCTGGGCATGCCTGAAAGCCAACATGGATGATGGGACACACCCAACATTCCTGCGGCCTCTGCCACTTTCGTCCCGGGTGCTATTTTCTGTGCTGCGCTTCTTTCACTGGGCACACATAGCCATTGTGTCAGAGGAAACTGACATTTGGGAGGCAACTGGAGAAGAACTTGCTGGCTCACTGCGTACCCTTGGCTTACCCATCAGCACTGTGGTTACCATGGAGATGGATAAAGACGGGCCCCGAAAAGCCCTGGAGAAAATCCGAGAGGCAGATCGTGTGAGAGGTGTGTGATTAAAAGTGATACACAAAGAAACACTTGGCATATTTGTATCGATACACATCTGTGCTTATCTTGGCATCTTTATATCCTTTAACAACTATAAATTTGTTTGATTTGGCACTGCAACCCAGTAAATCTATTCAGTCTATACTGCCAAAAGAAAATTATGCCTCCAGTTTCCCATTTCTAAAAAAGCTGCACAAGGTCTGTTTCAGTTGTTTTGATTGTATTTCCCCAAATACCATCCTGATTTACATTAAACAATGCTGACTCAATTGGATCATCATCACCTGTCTCTGTATTTATAGTAAGGTCTATAAGTTTTTGTACTGTGACACAATTATTATAATTTTGCCACCACCACAATGAATTTGAAATGAGGTAATCAAGATTGGTTAAGTGTAGTCTGTGAGTTTTCATATTGCATTAACCATTTAGGAATACATACATTTATATTTATTAATTAAAACGTAAGTTTAAATAAATAGTCAAAAGAACTTATGTGGATATTTCATTGTGGACATCCCAAGTAAATGTGTGGGCTGCTCTGTTGGCATTCCTGGGGTAAAAATCAGGCCCACTCCAAAACCAAATTGTAATCTTGCATTGGGTACCAAAATGGCTGAAGCCTGCCCTGTGATAATGACACAAAACTAACAGCAAATGCAATCCGAGAGCTAGGCAGACTAGGCAGTCACTGCATAAAGTATTAAAAATCATCCTTTTGTTCTGTTTGTCTTGAGACTGTGAAATTGGGGGACTATGTAAAAAAATTTGATGTGGTGATGTACAAAAATTGAGTCACTGACCAAATACATGTGAACCTGACAGTATCTGTCTGTCCCTGCAGTGGTCATCATGTGCATGCACTCTGTTCTTATGGGTGGAGAGGCTCAGTACAATTTACTGACGACAGCAATGCACATGCGCATGATAGATCGTGGTTACATCTTCATCCCATATGACACTCTACTCTATGCACTGCCATACAAGAATGTGAGCTACTCCATACTTGCCAATGACACCCAACTGCGGCAGGCATATGACGGAGTCCTCACCATCACCATGGACCAAGGAAAGAAGAATTTCTATGAAGCCTTTAAAGAAGCCCAGGACAGTAATGAGATCCGCAGCAGTGCCAAACCTAAACAAGTGAGATTTGGGGGGTCAGGTTTCAGTATGCCTTTATTATTATCCTTGATTTTTGAAATAAAAATATAAATATAAGAAGCAGCAAAGCTAGAGTACACTAGAAAATAGAGATAGGATTCTACTGGTGTAACTGCTGTTATCAGATGTCAAATATAGTATGAGATCATATGAATTATGATAATTTAATTCCTGGAACAGCCACGTGGTTACTCACGTGGTTCCAAGCAAATCACCACATGGCAACACTACATGGCTGTTCCAGGACTTAAATATCACATCTCGTATATATCAGTTTATACTGGAGGTATGTTGGGCAGGTGCAAGATAGAAGCTTTGCTCTTTTCCAGCAAGGCAAACTAGGTTCAGGTGCTGGGCTAGTGCAAGCACAGGTTTGGAGTTCGTTCAACTTGTGCACCTACAAAGATCTGGTTTGCTTTTCCATGGACTAGAGAGCCACTGCAGAGCCACATCATTGTATACATTAAGGGAAATAATGCCATTTTGAATGGATTCAAAGCTTATGGCTCTGAGCCTTTCACAAATTTGTTCAAAAGAAAGGTTCACTATCCTTGTTCCTTTTTGTAGGAGGTAGGGTTTATCTGCAAAATAATCACTAGATAGGGTAAGATTTGGATCAGATTCAAATAAACACAATCCACCAATACATCCAAAACCTGCTCAGTTTTCGAGACGAGATGATCCACTTCTTTGTTCTCACTAACACTGTCTCTAGCCCACTTGACCATTGAAAGTGAAAACAATTTGCGATGTTTGCAAATGTAACATCACTAAATTCTAGAAACATGTACAGCAACAATAATCCATTCATCTTCTTTGTATTGAGGTTAGGCAGACTGTATGCTACATACAGGAGTTAGACAATGAAACTGAAACACCTGTCATTTTAGACCATAATAATTTATTAGTATGGTGTAGGGCCTCCTTTTGCGGCC
>JAOVYV010000029.1:12940836-12952273 GCA_025674545.1 Hassar affinis
AAACTGTGCTCTTACCCTGCTAATTGAACCTTCACACTCTGCTCTTACTGGCGCAATGTGCAATTAATGAAGATTGGCCACCAAGCTGGTCCAATTTAGCCATGAAACCTCCCACACTAAAATGACTGGTGTTTCAGTTTCATTGTCTAACCTCTGTAGGTGTTATAATGGTGGTCACAAAGTTTTAGTTGGTCATAATAATCCTACCCCCCAGCCCCTGACATAAGCAGTTCTTGTTTCTAGACCAGCAACATATTGGCCCAACTATTGGACCAGTTTTCCTGGCTAAGAGCTGATTCTTTGTCTGTCTAAATGTGTTGAACTGGTCTGAGATTAGGGACTGGCTCAGAACTGGCCCTGAAACTGCCTTGGTGGAAAAGGGGTATCAGAGAGATAGAAAACCCTTTTATCGTACCATATGACACCTAGTTAAGTAAAGATAAATCTTTTGAAATCAAGTGCTCATTTATACTTCTGCCAGTGCTTCCAACGTATTCAAAGTTTGTGTCATCTTGAGAGATTCTCTTTGCTCTTAAGGTTTCTCCATTCTTTGGCACCATCTACAACATGCTGTACTTTACAGCCATGGCGACTGAAACGAGTAGGTTGGCTGGAGGAAGCCGACGGGTGACAGGTGAGGCTCTGGCTCAGAATAAGGGAGGCTTCGAGTTCAATGGCTTCAATCAACCCGTTTCAGCAGGCAGAAATGGTGAGGGGATGCAAACACGCTATGTGGTGCTGGACACAGATGGCACTGGTGTCACTCTCCAGCGGACACACGTCCTGGAGGCACCGTATACATATGGGGAATTTGGTTCACTCAAGTACATGGGGAAGTCCATCCACTTTGCAGGTGCCTCCCCCAGCACTGACCCCAACTGCTGGTTCAGCAGCTACGTGGCCTGCAGTGGTGGTAAAACAGGCCACAATGGCCTATTCCTTTGTATTTTTTTATTGAGAATGTGTACATTATAAACGAAAGACTCAATTAGACATTAAAACAAGGACTGAAAACCTTTTAACACAAATAGCATCTAGATTTATAAACTGTATATATTATTATTATTCTATTATCTCTTCAATACATTAATTTCTTGCTATATTTTCCAAGGTTCACTTGCCCCTGTCTTTCTTTTTGGGCAGGAATGGATGGAGTGACCTTCTTTTTCCTTTGTCTCCTTTTCTGTGCTTTAATTGCTGCAAGTGTCTTCCTCTACCACATGAAGTAAGTGCCTATTTCTGCTGGGATTTGAGCTCACATCCTTCCAATCAGCAGGCAAACGTCTTAACCACTGAGCTACCACTACTCCTAGTTTGTAAATCCATGTTTGGTATGATTCCTTGTTCATCCATTTTTCTGGTATATGGGTCCAGATGCATTCAAGTACACAGTAGCTTTTGTGACTGAAATTAACTGCCCATGAGTGTTGCCAAGACCTTTGGTGAGTGGACAGACTTACAATTAGGACTCTGAAAGGATCAACTAAAGATGTGACAATTATTTCCTGCTCTGGCAATAATAGGGAAAGAATATGAACACATACATTGCAAGTTTCACATTTTTGTCTGTATTTTGGCTCTTTAGACATTTCATCGTTATGAGATATACTGTATTTATGCTTCATAAGTTTGTTTTTCTGTTTTTCTCTGTACATAGGATGACGGGAAAATTGGGTATGTTGGGGGCGTTTGGAGAAGGAGGGATTTCAACCCCCTCTAAGACAGTACTCACACTGGATGACCTGGTCTTCATTAACACACAACTTAGCAAGAGGGTTAGTGAACTTATACCATAACAACTATACCTCTGCTCTTTGTTCTTTTTTCCTTTACATCTCTCCTACTCTATCCTAACCTCAAGCATTTCAGTGTACATGTTCTAGCAAACTGTGCAAATAATAAATAAACTTGACTATCAGTCAGAAGGCATAGGTCTGTGTTGAACATCTTTCTGTCTGCCTATAGAAACTAAATGAAGATAGTATGATAAAGAATCAGTTAGATGAGAAAACCCCTCGTCACTCTGTCTCAGGACGAAGCTACTTCACATCCACCCCTGAAATTTCCAACGTGGCTGTGTTTGAGGTGCGTGAATATATGGAATTCTATTTGTGGGGAAATGTATGCATATAAAACATACAATGAGCTTTTAAATGAAGTGTGTATTGTTATGGAGTTTTATTCTTATAGAGTGCAATTCTCGCATTAACATGCAAGTTCTTTTTTGCACATAAATTTCATGTTACATGTATTCTCCCCTTTACACTTTGGTCACGCCCACAGTGCTTATCTTCAGAATAAAGGTGGGCTCATGAAGGACACTTCATTTATTTAAAATAAAAATAGAATGAGTCACATGCTATGTATTTTGGCTGTCATGGAGTGAGGACTTCTACAGAGATCATGTACATATTACTGAAACCCATTCAAACCATGAGCCAGACTCTGATTTTGAAAATACATTAGGCACATTTATACTCATCTTATTTGTTTTATTCTAATTCAACTAATTATTTATCAGACATGTTCACAACACGATGTGAAATACAAGCATACCTACGCATACCCACACACACATGCATACCCACGGCTCTGCACCTGCTCCACTCTCTTTCAGGGCTGGACTCTCTTTGAAAGCACACAGACACATACAGAAAAATTAACTTGCCGCAAAAGAGCAACATGTGAGAATCATCTCGCACCAGTTCGACCTGCTTCTGTCCGATCACAGACATGGCACAACCACGTCCATGCTGCCCCACAATGTAATATTGGGGTACAATAAATGATATTTTCTTACTACAGCCCTCAGTAGGTCTTAGCTGAAAAGTATGTAGACCAAGGGCAGAATATTGTGGGGTTGCTCCACCTGAAGAGTGTAACTGCTTTCATGGTGCACAAATCGTTGACTTAAGTCAAGGGGAGAATACTTGTTTTTTTTTTTTACTTACATGCATTAGAGAATTGCTTCTATAGTTGGACAATATACTGACAAACATCTGTGTACTATTTAAATGTGTGTTATATGTTGACAGGGTGACTGGGTATGGCTGAAAAAATTCCAAAAAGGAGAAACAGTCACAGAGATCAGTGACAGCTCCCAATCCATCTTCATTAAGGTGAGAAAAAAAGAGAGAGAGCAAAATAAAAATGAATTATTCAGTGACCTGACAAGAGTAAGACACAAAGTGAAAGGGAGGGAGAGTGGATAACACAAGCAAGTGATGAGAGAATAAGTGACAAACAACAGAGAGAGTAGAAGGCTTAAATATCTCACTCTGTATTTGCAGCTGAGGGATATGCGTCAGGAAAACCTAAACCTGTTCCTGGGCCTGTTTCTGGACTCGGGGATTGCCGGGATTGTGACAGAACATTGCACAAGAGGCAGCCTGGAGGACTTACTTAACAATGAAGAAATGAGACTCGACTGGATGTTTAAATCCTCCCTGCTTATGGACCTGATCAGGGTAAGAGAGAGAGAAAGAGAGAGAGAGAAATAGACTGAGAGAGATTTTATAATTTATCATTATTATATAAATATATATATATTTTCCATGACACTCAGTAAAACATAAAAGCTAATTTCCTTTAATAAACTGCACACATTGTACCTGGGAACACTTCAAGAAAAACTAAAATATGGACTTCCTTTAGTTTATTACAGTTTACTGCACTTTATAGTGTGTTCTTTTATGCAGAAACATCATTATTTTCCAAGGTATCTTTGCTTTACAGCAAGTCTTTAAATGTGCCCAAGACTTCTGCATCGCACTGTACAGTAATTATCTGAGAGGTTTTTCTGAGCGTCTTGGAGAATCTGCCACATCTCAGGGTTCATCCATTGAAAAAGACATTTTGTTAGCAAATAAAACGCTGTCTTAAATAAGGAAACGCTATAGTCTGTCTTTGGTAACTTCTTAACTGGTTTAAATTCTATCGTAATAATTATTTTATTTAACAAACAGGTATCTCACCTACTGAGGTAAATTTGGCTGCGGGTTTTGAATATGATTAGCAAGACTAGCCCGACTTTAGCCTCTGAATTTCCGTGAAGTAGTTTCCCACATGTATCACGACGACCCTGGCTGTTCTTTATAAGATTATAAACTTAATAATCATACATAGTGTAAGCATTTGCGTTTTATATTCTATATTTTGTAAGCTGCACGACTGACAACGTTCACTCGCTCGCTGCGTAGTGAAGACTCGTTCGCGGACGAGTCGACTCTTTGAACTGGCTCTTTTAGCAAAACGACTCGTATGTGTGAGCATGTTTCCCCCCCCGATATTTTTCCTTTTTTTTCCAACGTGTTATGGTAGACTGGTTAGTTTTTCAATGGAGTTTAATCAAAATGACATTCCCGCAGTGCCAATGTCTACAATTCGGGAAATGGATTGTGAATTGACTCTTTGAAGATTGGGAGTCAATTCATCAGTTCGATGCATCAGTTCCTCTTGGGCTATTCCACACACACACAAAAACCTTCTCTTGTTCTCATTTTTAACACAAATCTCTTTTTTTCTATCCTTGGTCTGTTTTTCCATAATGTCTTTCAGGGAATGAAGTATCTGCATAATCGGGGTGTCATTCATGGGCGGCTGAAGTCTAGAAACTGTGTTGTGGATGGCCGGTTTGTTCTAAAGTTGACAGATTATGGTTTGAACAAAATCATGAGCTCCCTAAACATCACCCTGGGTGACAGTAAACCAGAGGGTAAGAAGCAGTTGTGTTGATAAATAACCAAAAAATGTTGGCCCCAGGCCATGCACATGTTTTGAAATAAAAAAAACACTCATTAGTCATTAGTCATTACTAATCCTTACTAAACTTATGTAAACTTCACAAGTTTGCATATTTGATCATAAGATCAGTGTGCTGATTGTGAATATAAGTCCATATTGATGACAAGCATAGCCTCTACCCTAACTTTCTCAACATGATGATCAAGGAAATGTGATGATTGATACTGTAGTGATTACTAGAATAGTTGGTGTAAACAAGTCATTGCATTGGTGGTGGAGCAAAGATGACACCCAAGCACTCTCTTTTAGATATGATGGAATGAAAATGCAGACTGATTTTAGATACAGTGATTCAGAATATGAAGTTACATGTCTGGTGCAGCACTTCTTCATTTTTCTCTATCTGCAGATCTATTGTGGACAGCCCCAGAGCTCTTGAGGAGCACAAATCTGTTGAACCACGGCACATACAAGGGCGATGTCTACAGCTTTGCCATCATCATGCAAGAGGTCATCTCTCGCTCTGCTCCATTCTGCATGCTGGACATGCCTGCGAAAGGTCTCACACACTTACATATTCACATCAGTTTTATCTGTATAGTGTTTTTTTTGTGATAGAAATTTTGACAAACCAGCTTTTGGGAAGTGCATGTCCTAATGTGGGGCCTTCCACTGTAACATTCATATAGGAACATACATGAAACAGAAATGTTGTCTGTATGAGTCACTAGAACATGCATCTGTAAATACTTTTAAAATGCCAGTGTGGTTTTGATGTGTGCAGAGATCATAGATAAGATACGAAATCCTTGTCCTCTCTGCCGACCCTCTGTATCAATGGACGAGGCACCACTTGAGGTCATTCAGATCATGAAGAAGGCCTGGAGTGAAGATCCAGAGCTGAGACCCTCGTTTGAGGAGATCTTTAAACAGGTACAGTTACATACAAACAAAACAAAGATGCATGTAGCATATAGAAACTAGTTTCAGATACATTCAAGATTCTATATATTTCAGCAGGTAAGATAATGGCAAGTGCTGTGGTTTGAAAGGAATAAAACACTTTGAGACATGAGGTTGTTGAAAAAAATTCTATGATAACATTAATTTTGCTTCATCACACCACCCCAACCTGACACATGTCCCATGTACTGTATGTGTGCACAAGCAAATACAATCACAATTATTTAAGAAATTTTTTAAGAAGCTTGTCTCTTGTTTGATTTTCTCATTCTGTATTTGTCTCATGAATTTGTCTCTGTGCATTTTTGTGCTGCTGCTGTAGTTTAAGATTGTCAGTAAGGGAAGAAAGACCAACATCATCGACTCCATGCTGCGCATGCTGGAACAATACTCCACAAATCTGGAGGACTTGATCCGTGAAAGAACAGAGGAACTGGAGGTGGAGAGACAGAAAACGGATGCCCTTGTGGCCCAAATGCTGCCCAAGTCAGTGTCTCACCTACACAAAACCACATACAGTAGAGCCAATCACTGTCAATTCACCCTTTCATTTAATTTCTCTTCCACTGCACCAGGTCTGTTGCTCTGGCTCTGAAGAAAGGGAAGCCAGTGACACCAGAGCATTTTTCAGAGGCAACGCTTTACTTCAGTGACATTGTGGGATTTACCACCATATCAGCTCTGAGTGAGCCCATTGAGGTGGTGGACCTCCTAAATGACCTCTATACCCTTTTTGACTCTATCATTGGCATGCATGATGTCTACAAGGTATTGTTAAATTATAACAAAACCTGTTGTTTTTGTTACTTTATAAACTACTAAGTTAAATAAACTTGTTTCCATGAAAGGGTTGACGGTATTTAGTAAATGCTATTATTAAGGTCAGTCTAACCTTGGTAAAATTGTTTTTAATGATTAAGTCCTTTCAGGGTTATTAATTTGAATTAGGTAGGTAATAGGTAGTAGGCATTAAAAAATGTCAAAATAATGGTTTTGTAGCATTTTATTAAGAAACAGAAGTATCTGAAAATTCATTAGATTGACCATGAAAGAAGCAAGAGTGATTGCATGATAAATTCTAACAGCAAGTCATGTTCCAGGTCATGGAACAAAGGAATGGGCCAGGGTGTTTAGGATCAGATTTGTTTACAGTTGGCGTATTCACTGTTTTTTTAAGTGTAAAGTTTAAGTCTTTTTTTATACTCCATTTTCTAAGGTGTTTTTTTGTGGAACCACCACATGATTATTTCATGTATCTCCAGGTTTTGAGAGACATTTTATAAACTTGCTAAAGGGTCCAAGAGTGGTGCTTTCTGAGATTGGACCTACATTGGAACTATGTAGCAGAAAAAAATCTATAATATGTATATATGTAGAGATGCAGAATTGAATTTAATTAAGAGATTTGTTTGAGGGCATTGCCATGTTCCTCATATCTTTCACTGTTCTTTGGACAGGTCGAGACCATCGGTGATGCGTACATGGTGGCGTCAGGAGTTCCCACCCGAAACGGCAACCGGCATGCAGCCGAGATGGCCAGCATGTCTCTGGACATCCTGTCCTGCGTTGGCACGTTCAAACTGAGACACATGCCCAGTGTCAAAGTCAAAATCCGCATTGGACTCCACTCTGGTTAGCCACTCTTTTAGTTTCATAGACAAACCAAAAGACATATCAGATCTACAACTTTACAAAAGTAATACTATACAGACGCTACTGTGAGTTGACTGTAGCTTATAATATCTCAGGGTCTTTTTATAAACCAGAAGCCTTCGGCATTATGTTTCAGCTTCTCTATTCTCTAATTGACATTTGCTGCATAATGACCAGGTAATGGTTGCTGAAATCACTTCAAATGTGAATGCATGAGTGACTTGGCAAAGTCTATTATTATGATTCTTTTATTTTTTAAATGTTTACTCTGCAGCACCCACCATTTTGGTAAATTATTGAGCAACTATGGTAAAATTAATGGCAAAAGAGGTGTAATTACAAGAGTTAGAAATGTGGGTCTGGATTCCCCAGTGACTTCTGGAACTTTAAGGGGTTAATTACTGAGGTGGCATCAATGCATTTAAGCCATTTAATTAGGTATTAATTTTAGGATATATGATTTTGGCTGGCAGTGTATCATATCATTTAGAAAACTCAGAACTCCAAAAAAAAAAACCCTGTTTCTCGTCCTTTGATGGATAGGCTTTTGGAGTGAGAAACCATTTCTAAGTGATATCCAATTAGCTTCCTCATCCAATTAGTCACCAGGTCCTTATGCCTGAGTGCATTACCACAATGCCATTAAGGCAAAGTCGCTTGAACTGCATGTGTATGCTGACTGTCATTTTGCATTCAGCTTACAGTTATCTGTATGTAAATTAAAACTGCATAGCAATCTTGCATAAAAGTCTTGTATCTCACAAAACACTTTTCTTAATTTGTGTACACTGGTTTATGTGTTATAGGTCCAGTAGTAGCTGGAGTGGTGGGGTTGACGATGCCCAGGTATTGTCTATTCGGAGACACAGTTAACACAGCGTCTCGAATGGAATCCACAGGTTTGCGTGAGTATTCCAAGCCATCACGCTTTTCATTTTTAAACTGTGCACGAGGTCCTTTTTTTGTTTCCAGAAAATGCCATGGGAATATATTTTAAAAGCTATGTGTGTAAATATATACAGATGGGTGCGTTTGTGTGCATGTGTGTGTATGTGTGGGTGTTTTGTGACGGGCTTAGAGAGCTTACGCTGTAGAGCACACTGTAAGCTTTTAAGGCTATCAGCCGAATTAGAAAGAAAATTCTGCTTTAGTAGAAAAGTAAAGTAGTGTCCTCACACAACATGTTCTTTCTTTCTCCTCTTGAAGCTGTCAGGCCCAGCAGCATTCCCAGCAAGACACAAACACAGATATTGGTTTAAACACTTTAGATATTGGTTTAATTTTCAGTTTTGATACTTTCTATTTTATGTGACTTCTGCACAGTCACATGTTCAAGTGCCAAGAATTGTAGACAGACAAAAACAGGTTCTGCCTTTATTAAACGAACGTAATGGTAAGAGACATTTCTCAAAATGTTAGGCAAAGCAACAACAACACCAAAAAAAACAAAACAGCCGATCAGTGATCGTGCATGAACTAGGACAAGCAAGGTCAATAAGTAGTAAACAAGATAGAGGTGAAAACCATCTAGACAAAACAAGCATTACAAATGGTTTAGAAATGCCACAAAGCAAAATGCTGACACAAGACATTGCAAAGAATATCTGAGTATCTGGGTTATTTAAGACATGTGTTACTGCAAACAGATTTGATTGTCATGTGACATAGGGACTGGCTGAGGATCATTCGAAATTGGAATTGGCAGGTGACATGAACGTGACCGAGAAAGCACTTCGTATTTCTTTGCAGTGCCTCATGTGCGTTGGCAAGAAAAGGATGCAAGGAAAAGAAAAAAAGATAACAGAAAATCAAGAATAAAAAAGGATATTTGCAGAGTTAGTGGTCCTTGTGCACTTTGATACACAAATGCTATAGACCATGTTTACACATGACCATGTTATTAGACACTGCTGTCTAATTGTGGACATATTTTGCTTGAAGGAAGATTTTATCTGAGGCCTTTTTCAACCATGTTGTATGTGATACCTATAGCTTATAGAATACATGTCAACCAGACCACAGTCGACATTCTCAGAAGCCTCAAGCTTGGATACCAGATAAAGTCAAGGGGCAAAACAGAACTTAAGGTAAAACATACACACACACACACACACTTAGTATTTTACATCTGAACATGTAAAGGAACATAATTCTTGGCATACAAATAATATAACCCATACCACAACGCTGCTTCTACACACAGTGCTTCTAAAAGCACACACTGCCATGTTTTATTCGTTAACACTAAATCTCATATGATCAGGGTAAGGGAGTTGAGGAGACCTTTTGGTTAGTCGGGAAGGACGGATTCACCAAGCCCCTGCCCATTCCACCAGATCTTACGCCTGGGTGAGAGTCACATGTTCACAAGCCCTCTCTTTTAATACAAACCTGCAATGCTGTTATAAATCCTAGTTCCTGTTATAGTAACATAAGCCTGTGTTATGTGATGTCACACAGAGCGAGTAACCATGGCATCAGCTTAGAGGAGATTCCTTTAGACAGAAGGCAACGCTTCCTGGACCGGCAAAAGAGGATGGGGTAAAGAAGGTTTAGGTTTATGCAAGGTTTAGGTTTATTTATGAAAGTATAAATGATTTTCCTTGCTAATAATATTTTTTAAATGGGTTAGGAAGGTGTAGAAATAAGCAATAGAGGAAACTTGTACATGATCAGAATCACATTTTTACTCTATGCTTACATTTCACATATGGCTTAAAGCCTATTACTTTTATAATACCTTTATTTTATCATTGTGTTCTTAGGGCAACACTTACAACTGAATAATAAAATATTCTTTCCAATTTTCATTTTGAATCTGATTCTAATTCTAAATTTTAATTATTAATTTAAAATTCTTAAATGAAATTTAAACCATGTACATTTTTACTGTTGTTTTATCTTTTGTAAAAAAAAAAAGAAAAATCTTAAAAAAGTCATTGAAAAGTTCAGAAGTACAGGATATGGAGTTACTTCATGTATTGTTACTTCAGTGTTCATTGAACTGCTGATCTGCAGCGCCCCCTGTCGGATTACAGAAGCTACCTCTGCGGTCCTGTACTGCCTGTACATTTCTGAATAAAAAATGTTGTGCCAAAAGTTCAAGACAAACCGCAAGAGACATTTTCCGAATTCCTATAAAAACCTCATTTTACATATATAAAATCATATACTATAGAAGTCCGGTTGGGTAGTAAGTAAAAATTACACTTGATCTAATCATTACTATTTACATTTGCAACATTTATCACATTTATTGTATTTTATTTGTATATCTTGTATATTGCATGTTTGTACGTTAGTCTAATATTAGATAGATCGTGTCATCAGCCCAGGGAGAAGAGTCGATAGGGATAGATTTTTATATTGTTGTCATTACAAGACAATTTGATGTAGATTAGTGATGTGTGGTTTATGAATGAGCCAACTTTTGTAGGTGGGATCTGAAGAGCTCTTACACTTGGAAATGAGACAAACAGATAATTTAATGCACTCACTGCAAACACTTGTCCATGCAAGAATGATTGACATAGTTAAATCAGTGCAAATACCTGGAACACCTTGCAGTTTTTTTTTACATTTATTCAAATAGATTTGAAAAAATGCAATGAATAATATTATGCTTTTTAAGAATGAAATAAGTTTACAGATTTTGTTTAATTCTCTAAAGGCCAAGACTAACAATTTTGTCTGGTTCTATGAAAAGAGACAATATTCCCATCACTAATGTAACCCCCCCCCCTCTCCAACCCCTCCAACCCCCACCCCCTCACAAATGGAAGTAGATCATTTCTAAAATACAAAAACCAATACAAGAATGTTCGCCCTTAAACTCAAATTTAACCTCTGTTTCTTTGTGGCCATGCAGGGAGTGATGCTGATCTTCCTCCACCAGCTGTGACCTGACCTCTGGCATCATTCACACTGAGAGGAGGAATTTTTTAAGGATGTCAAAGTGGCGCAGCCTTTCAACATGAAACATTCTTCTAATGTCTGTCCAGTTGCATATACAGTGGAGGAAATAAGTATTTGATCCCCCACTGACTTTAAAAGTTTTATAACAAAAAAATAAATGAAA
>JAOVYV010000029.1:12971176-12985592 GCA_025674545.1 Hassar affinis
CTATGTGGCCGGCTAGGCACCGGCTCCCCCGTGACCCTGAAAAGGAATAAGTGGCCAAGAAAATGAATGAATGAATGGATGAATGAATGAATGAATGTTTGTATGTCAGTAACGAATGCAACACAACACATTACACAACAGACCACTTTTCAGACAAAAACATAAAGAAGGCTGCTGGGTTTTGCATGCAAAATAGAAGTAAGTGTGACAATCAAAGTCTCCATAAGAGCTGTGGCAGATTCTCCACTTACCAGCTAATTACTGTACAGAACGATACAGAAGTCTTCGGCACAATGCCTGCAAACATAATGATGTTTCTGTACAAGAGAAAACACTATGAAGTGTAATAAACATTAATAAACTAAAGGAAATCAAAATGTGTGTGTGTGTGTGTGTGTCTATATCTATATCTATATATAGATACTGCAATATACCATGAACAGCATTCTAGGGTGATGGGATAACTGTATTTCTATAGGACAGACACAGTCCTCTGGAAATCTGAACTTTCTTTTCAAACATTGTTCATAATTCCAGCACTCTATGAGCACATCATAGAGTAAATTGAAATACATTTTATTTGCATAGCAATAATTGTTTACTACATTTTAAACAAAATGAGACTGATCATTAAGGAGGGCCAACTAAGGTACCTTACAGCAGTTCCATGCAATCCTCTTAATGTTTTTATTTTATTATTTTGTAGGTAAGGACAATTTGTGAATAGTACAATGAAGTTTGTAATTTATTTTATTGTTTGGTTGTTTTGCCTCGAATTCACACTCTTTTAATGCACATTTTCACTGGAATGGATAATGTTGATTTTAGCTAACCTTAAATGATATGAGGACATAAGAAAATAATCTTAGGTAAAGAAAGATACAGTACGCTGCTTAGACTGCTGGTATTGCTACTGCCAGTGGCGCAAAAAGGGGGTATGCAGCATATGCGACGCATAGGGGCGCTGCACTAGAGGGGGGCGCAAAATCGATGCCGGACACATAGTAACTAGTAAAATCTGGACACATAGAGAGGGGGGGGGGGATAATATGTTTGCATACACCTCAGAAAGTATGTAGTTGCACTCCTGGCTACTGCTACTGATATTGGTCTTCTTTTTTAATTTCACTTACAGTATTTTTATTGAAAATCCAGCGATAGTTGCATGCATCATACCCCCAAATAATCTTTATCATTTGATGACTGCCATTTTTTGTTATGCATACCTGGAGTTTCCAGCTGCAATGGAAATCATCAACAAAGTTATAATAAATGTAACAGTAATAAATGTTGGGTTACATAATTGACAAATCTTTTCTAATTCTTTTCTTTACCATAGAATGTTTTTATTTCCACATTTTAGGTAAGTAAATCATTCAGGATGTAAACGTTGTATACAAAATCATATTCATTCATTCATTCATTTTCTTGACCACTTATTCCTTTTCAGGGTCATGGGAGAGCAGCATAGCTAGCCGGCCACTTAGGGCGCAAGGCAGGAACAACCCTAGACAGGGCGCCAATCATCGTAGGGCACACACACACACACACTCACACACTAGGGCCACTTTAGAGACGCCAATCAAACTAACATGCATGTCTTTGGACTGTGGGAGGAAACTGGAGTACCTGGAGTAAACCCATGCAGACATGGGGAGGACATGCAGACTCCACACAGAAAGGACCCAGACCGCCCCACCCGGGGATCGAACCCGGGACCTTCTTGCTGTGAGGCGACAGTGCTACCCCCCTAGCCACCGTGTCGCCCACAAAATCATAGTAAAATTGCAAATCAATGTCAGTGCAAAGGCGGTGTTTATGTCTTCCATTAATATTGCTAGTATTATGCTTTATTTACTAAAATGACTTGGTTCTGTATTTTGAATGAGGGTGAAATTATATTTTATTATATAGTGTTTTAACAGAGATACACTGTAAATTAAGTTTACAGAAATAAAATTCTTGAAAAAAACACTAATGTACTGGCAACCCTGCCACCAGTAGTCTACTGTAATGTCAAGAGAAAACAGCTCTAATGTTCTGTAATTGAGTACATGTCATTATTACAGTAACATAAAGTAGATTACAGAAGGAGAACTGTAAAATGTAAAATGGCAACCCTGCTGCCAGTATTTTTCTCTTAGTCTTCATGACAATTTTTTTACCAGGAGGGTGTCAAACTTTTGTCCATATAGTGTATGTATGCCTTTGTGGACATAATTTATTTTGTATTTTAGCTCCCACAAAAGACATAGATGTGAATAGGATCCACATAACAGCACATTCTGCTTTAATTTTATTATGAATTTACAGCAGTCACCCATATCCAGACACCCCCATCCAGCGCAATTTATGATATTCTTGTTTATACTTAGTAGCAGGGGGTTAAGGGCATTGCTTAAACTCTGGGGTACAAATTCATGACCTTCCAAGAAGTAGTCCATACAACTTTTTTTTCCAAATCTGGATGCAAAGCAGCAAGTAGACAAAAATGTAAAGTGAAGCAGACAAAATGGTACAAGATGACTTAAGGGTAATGACAGTTCATGCAAGTACTGAAGTGCATGCAAAAGGGTAAATAAATCAGCATTAAACACCCTTAACTTTTGGTTTTGGACAATGCATTAATTTAATGGACCTGTGGAAAAAGGTCATATAAATATATCCATTGGTCCTGGGGTACATTGCCTTTTCACACGTTGTTTTCCCATCTTAAACCCACCAAATTCACCCTAGTTCAAGGAATTTTGTTCATTCATAGGGTGAATTATCTGAGTTGGGAGCAGGGAAAATACCAAAATATGCACATTTGTGGTATACACCAGGACAAGGAATGACAAATGCTGAATTACTTTTGAAAGCCAGCACTTTTATATTTATATATCAAACATGTTTTAAACTAATTTATACCAATATTTTTGACTAATTGAAAACACATTGCTATCTGCTATCTGAAGTAAAATTAAAACAAAAGGTCAACCAGCAGATATCAGCCGCTCAGTGCTGTGACTAGTTCCGTGTTGCCAGATCATGTTTTCCTACACTTCACTATTATTAATGACATTGAGTGAAAAATGACTTTAAGCTAGTGAATATATAACAATATCGGTTTTTACTGTTGTTATATTCGATTTGCAAGCAGGTAGATTTTAATTGTTTTATATGAATATTTAAAAATGGTTCATAATTTTAAACTGAGATTTGTTTGGATTTCAGCAAACCAATCTGGCAACCTTATCTCAGAAAGGGACGCTCAGACTTGGCAATGAACGTGTAACGGGTGATCCCGCATATAATAATAATACTTATAATAAAAGATGCACGAAAATGTACGGTTTCCTCTTCTGAGAAAATATGTTGTCACTCGGCTTACATTATTTAACACGACAAGTATGAGAAAGGCACAAAAAATAGAAAGGAAGATCAATAAGTTTAAATCAGAGAAGCCTATATTATCTTTAGGATACTACAGACACGGGGTTGCCAGATTTATACTCAATTGTTCTTCATTGGGTTGTGATGTGAACAGGGCTTCTGTGTGCTGACAAAATTGATAAAAAAAATATTTTTATATGTTTATAAATGAAATGGAAATAAATTCATGCGATTAAACTTCAGGAACTGGTTTGAATGAATGTATTTATTTTTCTGAAGAAGAATCCTGCTCTGTTTTTTCTACTCTTAATTAACTGAATTATTAAGTAGTAAATTCACTTATTGTTTTTGCCGATCCACCTATTTGCATTTGCATTTTTTCAATATAGTGATGCATTCTGCACACTATGCATTGTTGATTGGTTGAGAGCAATGGGTAGGCTGGAAACCAGAAAACCAATCTGGCAACATTGCGTACAGTAAACAGTTGTGGTGCGCTCTGTCGCGGCACGGCCTTCAGTGCAGACGTCGCGCATGCCGCATGTGCGTGCCCGTCGGTTTGGATTCGTGTTTAGGTGCACAGGACGCCAGTGAGATTTGAAGGAAAACACACCTGCTCTCTTATTTCGAGGGCACGATGAGAGAGAGTGGAGGAGGAGGATCATAGCGCGCAAAAGGATGAGCGAACGTGCAGCATAGGGATTTTTGTTCAGGAAAAAAAAAACAGCAATGGAGAACCAAGCGGCCACGGAGCCGCGATGCTATGAGGACGTCTGCAAGAGCGGTTACCTGCGCAAGCCGAAATCCACGCACCGGCGCTTCTTCGTGCTCCGTGCGCCTTCTGAACGCGGCCCTGCCCGCCTCGAGTACTACGAGAGCGAGAAGAAATTCCGGAGCAAGTCACCGGTACCCAAGAAGGTTGTTGACCTGGAATCTTGCTTTAACATCAACAAGCGAGCCGATTCCAAAAACAAGCACATGATCGTGCTGCACACTCGCGGAGAGAGCTTCGCAGTGGCCGCGGACACCGAGGAGCTGCAGAACGAATGGTATCAGGCCATGCTGGACCTGCAGTGCAGAAGTAAGCGAGAAATAAATAAATGCACTCTTATGGTCTCTGTACCAAATTCGCCATAGTGCCGCCCATCAGTTATCAGTTATGCACATCCCTGCTGCGCATGCATAAGCATCATGTCAAATTCATTTTCCCACACCCTGAACGCATTTTGATGGAAGCTGACTGAAAATGCACCGTTACTAAATGCACGGCAGCGCGACGCATCTGCACGGCAGCTGTTCTAGCGGTGTCGACAACAGACTGTCGATTGTAGCCTATTTTTTTATATTTACCCTTGTGCACTGTTTTGGTGCAGTCGGGAATCACTACGGTGTGTGTGTGTGTGTTTGTATGTGTGCATGTGAATCCGTGTGTGAGATGGTGTCGCATTGTGCAGCGGAGGCTGCTGCAGCGCGCACGGTCGTCTGATTTTGGTTTTCAGCACGTTTGGTGCGCGTAACCTACATTTCCGTGCCACAGCACCGCGTGTCGGGGAGGGCGTCCGCAGCGGCGACGTGTTTTCATTGGGAAACGGGGTTTCCTTCGCACGTCTCTCGTGTTTTGACTGCCGTGGTCTCCCACCCCATCTTTGCATGATCACAGGGTTGAACGAGGGCACCGAATCGGTGGAACGTGATTAAGCGATTTGCTCGCCAGTCAAAGCCGTGTCCTTGTCAGCTGGATTGCCTGTTATAAACCTCATTTTATTTATTCGTATGTTAACGCCCTTATCCCACTGCCGACTCGTAGCCTACTCCCTACAAGCCCGCTTTCTATGCACTGGTTGTGTTTTTCCAGTGTATCAAATTTACAACTCGTGTTGTAGGCTACAACCAAATGCACAACCAAGCAAATATGAACCATGTTCAACTGAGAATGCATAAAAACATTTTTCTGTTATATAACATCCAACATTTAATAATCCAATTTAATGTATTTGTGGACAAATTTAGGATTATTGTGCATTGTTTATTTCAAATTTAGTGTATACTTTTATTTGTCCTTTCTGTTACAGGCTCAGAAAAGTGAATTCCAGACTTGTTTTTAATCATCAGCCAAAACTGTCCACATTTTGCAGTACATTCATTCATTCATTCATTCATTCATTCATTAGTTCGTTCATCTTTAGTAGCTGCTTTATTCCAGCCAGGGTAACTGTGGATATGGAGCCTATCCTTGATAAGCTAAAAAAAAAAAAGGCAGGAATGCACCCCAAAAGGAATGCCAGTCCATCATAGGACACCATGCACACACACATTCACACACTCATTTACACCTAGGGGCCAATTTAGAGTAGCTAATCTGCCTAACGGCATCTTTTTGGGAGGTGCGAGGAAAACGGAGAACCCAAAGAAAAATAACAAGGACACAGGAAGAACATGCACAGAAATGCCTCACAGACAGAAACATGAGCTCAATGATTTTTGCTGATTTTGCTTATTTTTCAGGCTTCATTTTGAACACTGTAGAATTCATAGCCAAAAATATATAGATCCAAAATTCTGCTTCTTTAGTATGCTACTTGTATACCATTATGTAGTTCAAGTTATTCTTTTGTATCTGTTCTTACTCTAGGTAAGACCCCAGATGACTATGGTAGTGGAGGAGAATGTGGACTGCTATCTCCAGGTCCTGCTTTTAAGGAGGTATGGCAGGTGAAGCTGTGGCCCAAGGGCCTAGGGCAAGCAAGGAATTTGATCGGCATCTACAGACTCTGTCTTACTGATAATACGGTCAACTTTGTTAAGCTAAACTCTGATGCACCAGCTGTAGTGCTCCAACTGATGAATGTGCGCCGCTGTGGCCATTCAGAGAACTTTTTCTTTATTGAAGTGGGCCGTTCAGCCATGACAGGACCCGGAGAGTTCTGGATGCAAGTAGAGGATTCTGTTGTTGCACAGAACATGCATGAGACACTTCTAGAGGCTATGAAAGCCTTGAGTGAAGAATTCCGCCAACGGAGCAAAACCCAGGCAGTGGGTACTTCCTGTGGAGGTGGCACAGCCTCTCATCCTATTAGTGTGCCATCACGACGCCACCATCCAAATCTGCCACCTTCCCAGGTAGGCTTCTCCAGACGGGCTCGGACAGAGACTCCTGGTGTGCCTCACAGCACCAACACATCTCCAACATCTCGACATGGTTTCTCCAGGTCACGCACAGCCAGTATTGGTGCACGGACAGAGGACAGCAGTGGCAGAATGACTGCCCTCAGCACCAGTCCAAGCCTCAATGGCTCCTCTTGCTCTACCACCCCTACCCTAAGACCTAAACCTACGAGAGCGCCTACCCCAGCTAAGATCACACTTAGTTTGGCACCATACACCCCTAAGAACCCAGCTCCTTCCCCAGCCCCTAGTCTCTCTTCTAGCTCTGGTCATGGATCAGAGTGTGGACTGAGTGGCGCTCCATTAGGGACAGTGCCCATCTGCACCTATGCTCGAATCCCACAAAGAGTGTCCATGTCAGGCTCTCCGAGTGACTATGGCTCCTCTGATGAGTATGGATCTAGCCCTGGTGAGCACTCCCTTCTTGCTGCAGGTCTCTCTACTACACTAGTAGATGCCTCTACTAGCTGCATATTAATGGGGCACAGAGATATCTCTCATAAAAGAGTTCATGGCCGCAGGATTATTCGACGCTCCTCTAGCAGAGAGTATGAAGCTGAGCGCAGGTTACTCAGCAAGCGTAGTTCTCTTCCACCTTCCACTGCTCAGGAGCACATAGTGCCTCACTGCAGGGAAGAAGAAGATGAAGAAGATGAAGACTATGCAGTGATGTCTCGCAGCACCAGCAGAGAATCATTCACCTCTCGTCGAGGCTCAGGAAGCTCAGTAACTCCTGGTGGGCAGGTGGAAACTTCAGCAAATAAAGGTGTCAATACAAAGGAGGGTCTGGAGAACACATTGATTGACAGTGGCTACATGTCCATGCTGCCAGGTGTTACAGCTCCTGCAAGTCTGTCTCTTTCAGTGTCTGAAACAGAAACAAAGGGAGGGGATGAGTACATGACAATGACCCCCAACAGCAGTGTTTCACCCCCACAGAACATCCGGCTTCCTGTCTCTGAAGGCTACATGATGATGTCTCCCCATAGCAGCTGTTCACCAGATCTACATGGCATGAGTGGGTGCTTGTGGGGTAGCAGGAGCAGCATGGAAAGTCGAGCAGGTAGTGACTATATGAACATGTCACCCATTAGTGCCAGGTCAGCCTGCAGCACACCCCCTTCACACCCAGAACAACATCCACTACAGCCCAAAACAGTGTACTCCTACTTTTCCCTGCCACGGTCTTACAAACATACCACCCTCTCTACTCGCTTTGAGGATACTTTGGGAGATGGAAAGAAACCAGAGGCAATTTCCAGGGGTGAAGCTGTTTCTGGAAGGAGGACTGGACGTGGTGGTTATCCCAGTAGAGCAGACCCTTCTGCTGGGTCCAAGGGAGGTGGAAACCTTTCCCTGTCCTCCTCCTCATTCTCTTCCAGTTCAGCAAGCACTGAGAGCTTGGAGGACAAACCTCTATCCCTTCCTGCTGCTGGAATTGCGAAGGCCACCAGGTCGAACACAGGACATAGGGTAGGGGGTGTTCACCCCAAAGATTCAGCCCACCATTTTCACCAGCAGAGACGAGGGCCAGGTGTCCAGAAACAGGGCCACCCACAGCAAAGAAAAGGCAGGCCCTTTAGTCTCTTTGTGGACACATCTAAAGCCAATACCCTACCTAGAGTCAAAGAGACAATACAGCCATTAGTACCCCAAAGCTCTGGTGAATATGTTAGCATTGTTTATCAGGGTAATCAGGGAACATGCAACAGAGGGATAACAGGTGTAGATCAGGGGAGCACTGTGGTTCAAGGGCATTCAAGAGCCTTATACCAACCGTCTTCATGCCAAGTTGGTGGTTCCAGTCTGCCCCGTAGTTTCTCAGCACCTCTCTCCACTTCCATCTCTGTGTCCTCAGAATATGTTAACATGGATTTGGGCCATTCAACATCTCCTCTGTCCTGCACATCACTCACTTCTTTCAATCCCACCCCAGCAATAGCTCCAAAAGCAAGAGAGAATCCAATGAGAGCTCCTCAAGTCGCACAGGAAGCTGAAAAGGGACATAGAAAGAGTAGTATGTCCATCTTTCCCTCTGGGGACATTACTGGTGCCCCTTTCACAGACTACACAGAAATGGCATTTGGATTGGCTGTAGTAGAAAGTCCTTTACATGGCCCTAAAGCTGGTCAAACAGCTGAGCCTTCCTCTGTTGAGCAGGAACAAAGCATGGATTTCCACTCACCCAAGACATTTCCCAAGTTAGACCAAGGTGCCAGACTGGTCAGAGCAGAATCGTCAGCAAGACGGAGGCATCGCTCTGACACCTTCAAGGCATCACCAGGACTCTCTCTTTCTTCCTCTTCCTCCTCCTCTATTTTTGCAGAAGCTCCCAAAGCCACTACACCTCATTGCCATCTGCCGTCTGCTGCGCAGTGCACTGGTCCTGTGTTGGGAACTCTAAGTACAGCCCAGGCTTCATCTTTGTCACTGGAGCAAGGTCTAAACTACATTGACCTTGACTTAGCTGGCACGGACAACCCTCAAATGAGCCTGGAGGGAAATTCTGGGACACACTTCACTGTCCTCGGAGAAGGGTTAACAGTGGGATTAGGTGGAACAGCAGCTGGGGGAAGCAGCAACTCCAGCATCAACACATATGCCAGCATTGACTTTTTCAAGTCAGAGGAACTAAGAGTCCACCAGAACACCAGAAAAGACAGCAAAGGTTTGTTATTGCACTGCAGCACATAATTGGTGATTATTAATTATATAATTTATGGATGAGCATCCCAGTGGAATGATTCCCAGTCATAACAGAATTACCAGATGATAACCCAAAAAAGATGTATATGTTGTAATTACCCAGATAAATGGTTTAATACTGATATAGTATTTCACATACATATTTGTTTTTGTAGGTTATGGATTATTTTATGCATGCTTTATATGTTTCCAAGCCCACTATGCTGAAGTTATACATATGAGCTTTTGTTATTATTTTAAGTGTTACATAAATAACAAATTTGTTATACATAACTGCCTTTAAAACATATCAGCATTATTTTATTTTGACCAATATTAATTATATGAATTAAAATTTGAAATAATATGCTAATGAGATACTTGTGTTTTTAACGTCTATCACTGTCAGTGTATAACATTATATTATATTATATTATATTATATTATATTATATTATATTATATTATATTTATTGAACTGGCCAACATAAACATTGTTTTTATTACATTGTTAACACCTTTTTGTATATTTGTATCTGGGTACGAGGTGTAAGAATAGTGCAAACATGATGGCTCCCATATATTAGTGCTAAGTGTGTGTATGTTTGTGTGTGACTAATATAATTGTGTTAAATCTTATGAGGGAGTGCTGGATGAAAGTCATAAGCATGGGTATGTGTCTATAAGGGTTTCCATAGTATAGCCATATACTATGTCATTTAATTCATGCTCTGTGATTAGAGATAATTAAGACAGTGTAAAAACATGTATGGGTTTGTGTACAATATAATGCTTGTAAGAAGGCATACACAGGTAAAACTGTGAAACTGTTGTGCATCACAGCTGAAGTTGTGAAGCCATTGTGTGTATGAGTCTAGGCCAGATATTTTAGGTGCTACTAAGGGATTCTACTGTACAGCCGTATAGTGGAACGCATATGTTTAATGCACATGGTGATTGTGGATAATTACGGCTATTTAGGCTCACTCCTGCTGAAAATGGCTCTGATTATTGCTTAGTGTTTTAGTGCCTTAGTTTTCTCTCTCTCTCTCTCTCTCTCTCTCTCTCTCTCCCTCTCTCTCTCTCTCTCTCTCTCTTTCTCTCTCTCTCTCTTTCTATCTCTCTGGGAGATTTTTTGCCCATGCTTAAGTCAGCTTAAAACATAACAATTTGCCAACAAGTGCATTTTTCATTTAACAGTCAATCCCACACTTTCTCTTGAAGTTAATAATATAAATGTAGCTTGTTACCAATGCAACATCCTCTATCCTGAAGACCATGGTGGACACCTTAAAGTTACAGTTTTACATCTCACAGTCACAAAGCGTTGATATTGGACACTCCTTTCATAAATGTTAAACAAATTTATCATAGTTTTTCTTTGTTAAATAAAAACATTTTAATCTGTTCATTATTATTGTTACAGAAAATTAATCAACCACTTCTGCCCACTCACAATGGAGAATTCAGCAGTGATATGGTATAATATATTTTAAATATAAAATACAAAGCTGTGGAAATCTGACTTCCTGCAAATATTTTGCCACTAGAAACAGTGAAATTCTATCTAACGCATAGACAACCTCACAAAATTGTGGTCTATGTAGGAAATTTTGGTATGTCATGTCATCTGTAAAAAGTGTTGTTGGCAGTGTTGTTGGCAGTGTAAAAGTATGCATTATGGATGACCATATAAAATGTGGTCTAAACACTGTTCTGTTTCAAGAATATGCAAATACAAACAATTTTGCTCTATGTGCTCCCAGCTATGGGCAGCTATAGCATCACCTGGACTCAAGCTAGTGATCTCTGGATGACTCAATAGCTAAGCGCTGATAATTTTATTTGTTGTTTTTAATATAAAACTTGGTGAATTTATTTCAGTTTGTATATCAGTACTTTTTGTTATTATTAATAATCGTGATATAAAATTTTCCTCTTTAGTGTGCATATATATAAAATACAATTCCCTTTTTTGGCTAAAATTACAATAAAATCAGAGTTCCACCGAAAAAATTCTTCAATCTTCAATAAATCTACAATTTAGTTTAAATGACTAAGACAAAAAACAAAATTTTTAATTCTTGTCAAACTTAACACCAGTGTGGATGCAGGAGGACAAGTAGGGACATGAAGTGTAGAGAAGGAGAAAGCTGGTTGAGAGAGTGCAGAGTGTAAGGTGTCATTGTGGATGAGGAATTGCAGGAGTGCAGTGAACCTCAGTGCCGAGGTGAGATGAGGGTAGGTGATTTGAGCTGAGAGGAGAAGAAGGGGAATAGTAGAGATATGAATAAGATGGCAAAGGTAGGAGAGGGCAAAAGTGGAATAGAGCCAGTAATGCCTGGGCCAAAAGGTGTGCCAATTTTGTGCTGGTCATAAATGATTATCTTCTGGTGGTGTAAGATGTAATCTGGGAAGATAGCTGCCCGAATTACAATATTAAGCAGGTTCAATGTTTAAAACTCAACATCCTATAGTGTATGTGGAACAAAGGGCAATGTGAAAGCAGAAACACTGTTTGCTGTGATTGTTTTGATCTAAAGTCATGAGTAATTCTGTGGAAAAAACATAACAGATGACAAAAGTTGAGGAGTGGGAGGCTGGCTCCACATAGAACTGTCTAGACAGCCAGGTTGCTTTGGGTCAGAGAATCCATAATAATGCCAGGCCATCAGTGGTCTGAAGAACAGTGCTGTCCATTATACAGGATCACTAATGAGTTTCATTTTGCATACTCTGTGTAGTGCAAGAGAGAGAGAATTTAAAATGTCATATAGTTTATATTTATGTGTATGTGTATAATAGAACATGGATTCTCAATGCTTTTGCTGTCAGGGACTTCTTTAACTGTAAAACATTACTACTCTTCCTTGTCATGAGCATCTGTGACTTTGTTTCATGAAAAAAAAATTTATGGGTCAGTGTTTCTCAGTTTATCACGTCTGTGTGAATGTTTAGCAGTAGTAGAAGGACATTTAGTGATAATGATAAAATGGAATATTTCCTGTGGAAGAGCAAACAGCTTGGCAATAACAGTGGTACTCAAAGACCTCTTCAGGCTGCAACTAGTGAACCTCATAAACATTATCAGTGATAATGATGTTTTAGTATCAGTAAAAAGGTATTTTTACCCTTTTAAGGTATGGTTTTATACAGAAAGCACTAAGCTATAAAGTGCAGTAGCTGTGCTCAGTACAATGTGTGTTCCAAATGTACCATGTGGGAAGTTCAAGTCAAGTTAAGTTGATTTAATTGTGATTTCAACCATATACAGTGTACAGTACACAGCAAAATGAATCAACGTTCCTCCAGGACCTATGGTGCTACATATAACTAAACAGTACAGCATAAAGTGCACTTGTACAACCTAGTGCAAAATAGAGCAGGAACAGTGCAAACAGTACAGACATTACAAGCAGTACAAACAGGACAACAGGTCAGATGAGGTATGTATTGTAGTGTAAGGTATATGTAGTAATATACCTGTAGTAATAGTACATATCAAAAGTGCAAGTGGTGAATGTAACAATACAGACATTACAAGCAGTACAAACAGGACAACATGTCAGATGAGGTATGTATTGTAGTGTAAGGTATATGTAGTAATATACCTGTAGTAATAGTACATAGTAAAAGTGCAAGTGGTGAATGTAAACATAAACTAGCAGCAGTAACAGGTTGTGCAAGTTGAGGAGTCTGATGGCTTGAGGGAAAAAGCTGTTACACAGTCTGGTTGTGAAGGCCTGAATGCTTCGGTACCTCATCCCAGACGGCAGGAGGATGAAGAGTGTGTGTGAGGGGTATGTGCTTTCAGCCACAATGTTGGTGGCTTTCCAGATGCAGAGTGTGGTGTTAATGTAAATGGAGAAGAGAGAAACTCTGTTGATCTTTTCAGCTGTTCTGTTCCCAAACAGTGCAGTTCCCAAACCAGACAGTGATGCTGCCACTCAGATACTCTCAATAGTTCCTCTGTAAAACGTGGTGAGAATGGGAGGTGGGAGATGTGTCTTCTTCAACCTTCACAGAAAGTAAAGCTTTCTTAGTTATGGAGCTGGTGTTGACGGACGAGGAGATGTTCTCCGTTAGATGAACACCAAGGAATTTGGTGCTCTTGATGATCTCCAAAGAAGAGCAGTCGATCTTCAGCGGAGTGTGGTCCCCCTCTATTCCTTTGAAGTCAACAACCATCTCTTTAGTTTTATCTACTTTCAGAGACAGGTTGTTGATTCTACACCAGTCCATTAGTCCTTGCACCTCCTCTCTGTATGCTGACTTGTCGTTCTAGCTGATGAGACCCACCAGAGTCATGTCATTGGTGAACTTGATGATATTGTTTGAGCTGTGAGATGCTGCACAGACCTGAGTCAGCAGGGTAAACAGCAGTGGACTGAGCACACAGCCCTGAGAAGCTCCAGTGCTCAGTGTGGTGGTGCTGGAGATGTTACTGCCGATCCAGAAAGACTGGGGTCTCCCAGTCTGGAAATCCAGGATCCAGTTGCAGAGGGAGGTGTCCAAGCCCAGCAGCCTCAGCTTCCCAGTCAGGTGCTGGGGAATGATGGTGTTGAATGCTGAACTGAAGTCTATGTGGAGCGGTTGAGACGATGAAGATCAAACTGCAGGGGGTCCAGTGAGGGGGGCAGCTGGGTCTTGATGTGTCTCATGACGAGCCTCTCAAAGCACTTCATGATGATGGGAGTGAGTGTGATGGGATGGTAGTCATTGAGACAGGACATTGAGGACTTCTTCAGCACGGGAATAATGGTGGTTGCCTTGAGGCATGTGGGAACAATGGAGCTGCTCAGAGAGATCTGCCAGCTGGTCTGCGCATTCTCTGAGCCCATTTCAGGCATCCTGTCTGGTCCAGCAGCTTTTTGTGGCTTAACTCTTTTCCTCACTTCAGCTGTGTTGAGACAAAGCACCAGGTCAGTGGGAGGAAGAGTGGTCTTCCTTGCTGTTACATCATTCTGTTCCTCAAACTGAGTGTAGAAGTTTTTCAGTGCATCTGTAAGGGAAGTGTCACTGTCACAGACAGGTGGTGTAGTCCTGTAATTAGTGATGGCCTGGACACAAGTGCCATGTGTTGCTGCTGCTCTTGAAGTGGCTGTGGATGCTCTGGCCATGTGCATGCTTCACGTCTCATACCACCCGGGACAGTTTGGCCCTTGATGTTCTTAGGGCTTACCTAACCTTAC
>JAOVYV010000029.1:13060251-13071031 GCA_025674545.1 Hassar affinis
CGTAGTGACCTGGCCACTATCCTGCAAGAAGAATGGCTTAAAATCCCTCTGACCACTGTGCAGGACTTGTAGATGTCGTTCCCAAGACGAACTGACACTGTATTGGCCACAAAAGGAGGCCCTACACCATACTAATAAATTATTGTGGTCTAAAATGATTGTCTAACCTCATTGTTTCATTGTCTAACCTCTGTAGTATAAAACACTTGCGACCTGTAGAGGGAGCTTATTCTCTTGTAAATAAAAAGTGATCTCTGGCAGTGGTGTAGTCAGACTTTTTCCAGACGCGTGTGTGTAAACACACAGAGAGCATCACTACAGAAAAGTGCCCCATCTTGCCATTCAAGGACGTGAAGTAAGTTATTCTGATTGTGTGATTCTTGTACTTTAAGTGTATACTTGTATTGTACATGCTTTTATGTTACTGGTCCCTCCTTTTTTTTTTTTCTTACTTGTAAAACGGGCTAATATATTTTTCTACTCATTTTGTTCTCTTTTTCAAATGTGGATTAGGTTTAACCTCGTTTTTATACAAGTTTCATGAAACTGAACAGATGGCATGTCTTGACAGCATACACTGACCTAAATATTCTGAATTTTCTTTGATGTCATTGGTTGTGATGTGTGTGTGTGTGTGGGAGGGGGAAGGCTGAGAATTTGGTTGTAACACCCTTAAGCTTACCACAAGTATAGGTGTGTTTCTCTTGTGCTCAAATTTATGAAAGCTGCATTATAGCACATAACAGCTGACATTATGCAAATCAGATCGGTAAAGAAACACTTGAATCATTCCATTATGTACTTAATTTACCCTCAGTAACAGTCTTTTCAGCTGCATAGTTTGCACAGCTAACTTGGCTAGCATGGTAGTGCTAGTGTTCCACACATCCATAGCAACTTTGTAGCTACCATTAAGTTTGACTACATTTTTTAAAAATATTTTTACAACACTGTGGAATTACTGGAAACTTAACTGCATTTTGTTCTCACATCTAATATCAATATTAGAATTAAGTTAAAAATATATAGAGGGGTCACTTAAGATAAAAATCCCCAAATCCCAGGATGAAACCTATCTTTGACATCAGCATATCTTTCACATTACCACATCACCAACTGCATCTTCTGTTTATCTCAAGAACACAACTACTTCATAGAAGACAGGATGTTCCTGTGCCAAACATTGCCCTGGGTGTGTTTCGTCACCTTTCTTTCAATGACTACGCACATGTCTCACTCAATCACCATAGCAGGCATATCAGGTGAGCTTTGTGATTGTTCAATTCTGTGTGAGTCTCCATTATGCCTCATTCTGACTAATGACTCAGTACCAAGCAATGTCTCTTAGCACATAACCCCTTTTTTCTCTCTAGCTGATCCTCCAGAAAACATAAAGATCATCGATCCAGGTCATTTGGGTCACTTGTACATTGAGTGGAGTCGACCAGGCAGCTTACATGACCTCACCGACTGCACTGTTCGCTACCAGCTCCGCTTTTATGACACATACACGGGGAGATGGAAGGTATGCATTCAAATACTCTAACACACACATTATCTGAGCATTTTTAAACCTTAGAAGGGACATGTATCTTAGGTTTCATCTTCATTATCTTTTTTATCAGTCATTACAACTACACTGTAACTTCTTATGAAGATGACTTCCTTGAATATTGTACGTTGAAGGTGTGGCTCAAGCCATTTCTCTTGAACTTAGATCATGCTTATCTGTTATACCAATCAAATAGTCATGCCTATTTTCCATTTCCATCAAGTACCACACCTTTTAGAAATTGTAAGTATATTACTTTCTTAACTTTCCAAGTTCTGTTAATTACAACCAAATCTGTGATTCTTTTTAACTACTATAGAGAATACAGTGACCTTGGCATTACTAGGAATCAAATTTTTAAAAAGTTGTTTTATTTTTGGTTGCTTATCTATGTAAGGGTGTACTCATACTTGGCAGTCCATACCATGGCAGAACACATTTGACCCCTAAAGGATAGATCTTTTGGCTAGTGTGATCACTCTGTACTGTACTGCGCATTGTGAGCGCAGACCCATGGGAGAATGAGGAGGGGGTACATGTGTGCTTGGGAATGGTCCAAAGTAACCGTGACTAGTGTGAGTACACCCTAATTGTTGAAGGGTGTAGCCAAATAAATGACATGCACAATAGTTTCTGAATAGTTTAGCATTTCTATGTGTCCTTTTAACATGCAGTAATTTTCACATTTATGCATCACCAGACAACATTGGACACTAATAACACTATGACATTAAACAAAGGTACTGCATAAAGAGGCATTGCTAGAAAAGAGTATATAATGACTTTGACCTAGCAAATTAAGTAGCTAGCTAATATATTACTAGCAAATGGATTATTACACTGTATATAACATGATAATGAGAATAATAAGGGTGCTAAATGTGACTCTAGTCACATGTCACAAATAATTAGCTACAATTACACTGCTAGAACACCATGAATTCTGGCATTTGAGGTTAAAGATGAAATGCAGTGAATTTTCATTCAAACCCTTCATGGCATAATAGTTACAGAATGCTATTTACAGAATGGTAATATATATATTATGGCATTACCCTTGCTGGGAAGAGGTTTTGTTTTCTGTTCAGTGGCCTGGACAGCATGTTTAAAAGCTTTGTCATGTTAGGTATCATTGGTCTAGCCTCATTTCTGAAATGCATTTGAATTTACAAAGATTGAAGCAGTGAAGCATTTCCTGACTTGCTGCAGGCAATTTCTTCACATCCTTAAAACTTTTCTTTTCCAAAGATTCCTAAACTAAGTATCCTTTTCATTAAAAAAAATAAAATAAAAATAATTCAGACCTGATTGTACTCTTAATAGCCATCTGTGCTGTTACGTCATGTGTCATGTGTGTGTACAGGGCCTTTAATGTATCAACTAGGATTTGCAAGAACTGATAAAACTTCAGCTTCATCTGCTTCTCTTCATTCACAGTATCAGATTTTCATACAACATTCAGTAGCTCATATTAACTCTGCAGCTTATCTGCAGCATTCATTACCTTTGGGTTAATTTGGTACACACCAATGATAGTAATCTGTGTGTCTTGTGTGTGTGTGTGTGTCTCACATGTGCCTCAGAGTGTGCGAACATCCAGGCTATTCTACACAGCCCAGTTTGATCTGGAGAAACCCATCCATGTGAGGATGCTCACGCTGCTAAAGGGTTCATGCACCAATGGGACAGAAATTCTGGGAGAAGAAATCGAGTTTGTAAACACACCTGAACACAAAGGTATGCTAGGGCCACATGCATCATTCCACTAGGCTGAACTTTAATCTGTTTTTGGGTCCTTTCTATCCAAATCAACAATACATTCACTATATCACGTGATCAAGCTAAACAGATGTCTAGTTCCAGAGGCTTACTCTAAGTGGTCTGATGGCAAGACTTGTGTTTATTCAGAGTAAGGAAAGTGTTTACACAAGGCAAAAGGCATCTAAATTCTCTTCAAAACAACATACCTCCTTAGAATTCCCATTGATGGTGTTTTATAAGTTGACAATTTAATAATGCCTAGTGAGTCATTCCTTGGAATTTCCCAACCCATTTTTCTAATTTGGTTTTGGATTAGTCTTCAAACACAAAACAAAAAAGAAAGTTTCAGTGTTATTACTCACTGAAATCTTTTTACGGTCTTGGTGTATAAAGATATAAAAGACATTTAAGGTTGGAGGTTCCATTAGGAAAGATGTCAGGCAAGAATCAGGCCAGATTAGGCAAAATAGAATAGAAAGTTTTAATGTGTGGTTGTTTTCCAAGTACTACGGAACTGTCTGACTTGATCTCATTATAAATCATGTTTAAATATTTGTTGGCCTTCAGGTGCAAGATTATGAGATGAAGTGCAGCAAAAGGCCACATGCAAGCTCAAAAATGGCCTTGTGCGATGAAGTAATGCTTCAGGAGATTTGTCAGAAATCCCTTTAACTGATCAAGTGTGATCTTTGTTTAGTTGAAATTGTAGCCACAATGATCAATTATTCTCCCTCAGTTTGAACCCAATTTGACCTAGAGTTGGCAAGAAAAGGATGCCTCTTTTCAAATATTTCCACAGAAGTATTAGTCAGGGAAAAGGTTTAATAGGCTTCTAAAAAAAATGCTCCATCTACAGAAAACAATGTTTATACAATGAGGTTCTTTGAGGAGGAGTGAATCATGAGGCTACTAGTTCAAATGTCCTTTTGTCAGAGTTTAATGGTGTCTACAAAACTTCCTTTGTTCTTTATTTATGTAATCTGAAGATGTTCATTGTTACCATTTAACGCTTCTTTTAAAATACCTGAAAGATTTATCAGCCATATAGTGAAAACCAGATCAATATCGATTTAGAAAAGAAACACAGAATAAGGTTTCTTTATCAGACAGAAAGCACTGAGGACCTTGTCTTTTGCACTATGGAAAAAAAAAGCACTCCTTTCATAAGCCCACTGCACAATGCAGTCTATGCCAAGTGAATTCAACAAAGGTCAAATAGTTGGAACTGAACAATATTAAAAAAATAATAATAACATCTGTAATCTGAACACATGGATTTAATATTGAACTTGATATGTGTCTCAGGTGTGGTTGGTTCAAGAATAAGAGATTTCCACTGCATCTATTTTAACAAGGAATACATGGAGTGCACATGGGTGCCTGGAACTTCTGAGCCTGCTGAATCAAAACACTACCTCTATTACTGGTAAAGCTCTACAACATACTTAATTTAACCTAAGGCCCCTGTAAAGGGCCTGATACAGACAGATCAATAGGCTAAATAAAGAACTATTCAACCAAAATACTTGCTAAAAAGGTTGATTTCTATAGCACTGTCAGTGGGACTGCTGCCTGTATTCAAAAGGTGTGTGGTGTGTGTGTGGTACCTGTCCTATTTCACCAGGCACAGGGAAATGCAGGAAACAGAGGAATGTCCAGAGTACATCCAATTTCATGAGCACCGCAGAGGATGTAGATTCCCTCCCAAGTCTCTTTTGGAATTTTCTGAGTTTAACATTTGTGTGAATGGATCTTCTGCAGCCGGAGATTTAGCACCAGCCTTCTTCTCCCTGGCGGTCCAAAACCATGGTATTTACACTTCAGCATCATAACTGCATTATAACCCAACATCCTAACTCATGTATACTTAATGTAATAATTAATATTAAATATTCTAGACTAAGTTAGTCAACTTGGATGGCTTGGTACAGAACAGAACAAAACACCTCTTTTTCTCTTTCTTTCAGTCAAACCTGCGGTAGTGTCTCCTCTGCATATGGCTCATAATGACTCTCTGGTGCATGTCGAGTGGGCCCCTCCATCAGGTCATGTTCCAGAACAGTGTCTGGAATACGAGCTTGAAATAAGCACTGTGATGCACAATGGCAGCAAGCAACAAGTGAGCACACAGCATTTCACACACATTACTAGGGGTCAGAATCATTGCATATACAAACATTTAGGTGAATTAACAGATGGTTCTCTGGTGTTTCATGTTAATGTTAGCTCAGGGTGAAAATGCCTGATGTGATTTCTCACATAAGCAGTTTAACCTTGGTGTAAAAGGTCTCGTAAATGCCAAAGGTCTTGTCATGCTCCTCGTTACCACTGACCTTGTAAAACCCAAATTAAATGTTTTTAAATACATTGTGCTAGTTTCACTACTTTGGCACTACTTGCCTTCTCTGATGACATTTCTCCCTCTTGCACACTTTGAATGTAAATAAGACCTTTGGAAGTTGTGCATCTCTGCACTGCTACACAGCGTCTGTATCTGGCTTTTAATTGTATAACAATATATTTTTGTTATACAGCAGATTATTTGAATTATATGAATAGTCAAATAACAGTAATCAGTCATAATTTGGCATTTTTTATTCATGCATGTTGTTCCTTTTCACAGACAACTACGATCGAGGAGACAGTGTTTGATTTCCATCAGGATGGTGAAACAGTGAGAACTTGCTTCCGGGTTAGGTCCAAAGTGAACATGTACTGCGCTGATGATGGCTTCTGGAGCGACTGGAGCCAACCAAGATGCATTCCAGGTACATCACAGTAATATGCCTTACAAATCCTGCTGTTCATACCCAATACTTGGACCCTAAATCCACTTCGTTTTTCCACAGAGATTGAACCTGTAATAATTGAATTCAATGCACCCTGGAGCCCTTTGCTAGTGATCGGCATTACAGCCAGTGTCATCATTTTGGTTGGCACCATCTTCCTCATACTGTGGATGCTCAGGAAGATGTAAGTTTATGACTGAATAATTGATTATCGGGTGTAGGGCTGGTTGATATGGCTAAAAATGTCTGAACTGCACTGTTATTTCCTGTAAAAATAGGTACATAGACAGTAACCTGCATATGCATTATGCATAGTCAATATTACGAATATGGTCATTTCAACAATATTGAATATATGAATATTTTCAATATTTCACAAAGCACTAATTGATTGGTGGGCCATAGGTAGTAGTAGGTAGTAGGAAAAGACAGTCAGTATTAGAGCTGCAAATAACAATTATTCCAATAATCTTTTATCACACATCTGCCTTTTTGTTCATTAATTCTTTTTTAATTATATAAAACATCAGATATTTATTTTAAATATTCATTTGTAAGATTTCAGTTAGCTAAGACTGTGGCAGAACTCTTAACTAAGTTTAAACTAATAACAATAATAATATAATAATTCTATATTATATAACAATAATATCGAATAGTAATAAAACATTACTGACATTTACCAAGTGCGACACGGTGGCTTGGTGGGTAGCACTGTTGCCTCACAGCAAGAAGGTCCTGGGTTTGATCCCAGGATGGGGTCAAATGGAAGAAGATGATGGAATTCTATTTTACTGCTTTACATTTGTAGCCCTCATTTGTTCAGTTCTGGCCAAAAAAAAAATGCTAAATTAATGCTAAATAAATATTTGCAGCCTCTTGAACTGAAACACTCTGCTGCTGAACACACCAAAGCTTCTTTGTTCACTGTAGTGAATCATTTTCAGTGTATTGACTCAACCAGTCCAAAGCATTGGTGTTGACTCTTAGTTTTCAATGGCTCAAATGAATTAATCAAATGAATGGCTTGATATAAGGCATATTAATAACACAGCATATATTGTGTGTATGGGCGTGATATAAAAACAAAATGCTCCAACATTTCTTTCAGATGTCTTTTTAACCTAAATGACACAGTCCAACTAGCTCATAAAACATTTTATTGCCAAATATTTAAAATGGTTTGGTTGGTTGATTCTTGCAGCAGAGTTAGGACATACGCACTACCTTTTATATCAGGTTACATTCCTTAACTCATGCTCTTTCTGCCTCTCTCCAGGTGGATGAACAGAAATGAGCAGAAGCACGTTTTTCGGGCTCTGTACCAGGAGAAAGTCCAGAAGGTGATCCCTCCCATATTCAGCCCTGTACTTTAAATACTCAATTTTCAGCCAGTTGCATATGGATACTGCGGCATGTGCGAGTACATTTGGACTCTCTGTCAGTTCCCAGCCTGTTTACAGTACTGAACAATTTGAGTCTGCACACTGGTTTTCCTATGATGCACAATGGAGCATTTTATAAATCCTGCACATTTTAACAGAGACTGCATCACTCTCTGTGAAAATACAAATATCTGTGGCAGCATAGCACTACCAAACAGTGTTTCCTTTCTGAATGTATTTTCGGTGGTGTTTACTTATCTTTTTTATTAAAATACTGTAGTGATATATCTAAAGTTACTCATTAAATGCCAGACGTCTTGCCAACATTTCTTGCCAAAAAGCAGAACAGTTTTTACTGTATATTTTTACCAAGTTGTTTTTATTTGAAGAAATCTGCTGTCTTTTTTATACTATTAACACTGTCTTTTCAATAATGTATCATTGTGAACAGGACATTCTGTCTTTTCACTGTCTAGAGTTTACAACTATACAAGCTCAATATGTTATGTCATTATAAACCTCTCCACTTGTCCTAACCATGTCACAAATAAAGGCTGTCTTTCACTATATCAGTACTACATGGTACTACTATAACTACATGGGAGAAGCCGTGGTTCTTTAGGAACACATTAACCCAGGCACCAAATAACACACTTTTGAGAGTAGGCTAAATAGCCAGTTCTGGTGGTCACAGCTGCTTGTGATTGGCTAGCATCACTCTGATGAGCAGTGACGGAGGCCATATTTTTCAACAAAAAGAGAACCAATTTTTCTTGACTGCTTGAATGATTACATTACTGAGCACAGACATCTAAGCATAGGCTAAATACACAGATCAGCCATAACTTTAAAACTATTGACATGTGAAGTGAAGAACATTGATTATCTGACTACAATAACATCTGTCAAAGGGTCAGATATATTAGGCAGTGAATAACAGCACTCAAAGATGATGTGTTGAAAGAGAGAAAAATGGGCAAGTGTAAGAAACTGAACAACCTTGACAAGGGCCAAAATTGTAATGGCTTTACAGCTGGGTCAGTATCTCCAACACTGCAGGTCTTGTGGGGTGTTCCTGGTATGCAGTGGTTAGTACCCACCAAAATCGGTCCAAGAAAGTGCAACAGGTGAATTTTAATGCTGGTTATGATAGAAAGGTTTCAAAATACACAGTGCATCACAGCTTGGTGCGCATGGGGCTGTTTAGCTGCTGACCACTCAGTGAAAACACGTACAAAAAGCATGTGAGCATCAGAACTGGACCACAGAGCAATGGAAGGTGTCCTCGTCTGATGAATCACATTTTCTTTTACATCATGTGACGGCTGGGTGCATGTATGTCAATTGCCTTGGGAATAGATGGCACCAGGAAATATTATAAGAAAGCGGCAAGCTGGTGGAGGCAGTGTGATGCTCTGGGAAACGTTCTGCTGGGAAATCTTGGGCCCTGTAATTCATGTGGATGTTACTTTGACACTTACCACCTACCTACACACCAAGTAGACCAGTTTCAGACCAAGTACTCCCCTTCATGGCAACGGTATTCCCTAATGGCAGTGGCCACTTTCTGCAGGATAACACTGCAAACATTGTTCAGGAATTGAGAAGGATGACAAAGGGTTCAAGGTGTTGACTTGTTAACTCCTAATCCCCCAGATCTTAATCCTATCAAAAATCTGTAGAATGTACTGGACAAACAAATCCAATGCATTGAGGCCCAACCTTGAAACTGACAAGATTTAAAGGATCTGCTGCTGATATCTTGGTGCCAGATACCACAGCACACCTTCAGAGGTTTTGTGGAATTCATGCCTTGACAAGTCAGAGCTGATCTGGTGCCACAAGGCGAAGTATCCAATATTAGTAAGGTGGTTTTATGTTTTGGCTGATCAGTGTATGTCTGTCATTTTCTCAGGACAGATTTATCACTGTGAAAATGTGACACTTCTACTGAAACAAAGTGAAAGTGGAAAGCAAGGTTAAAGTAAATATGTGAAATCCAGTGTGACTGCTGGCTGAACCAGTCTGCAGAAACTATGATGTTGACAGATGTTGGTAATAAAAATTATAGTAGACTTCCTGGTGACACATACAGCATGTGTAACTTAAGTCACGTTTGGTGCCATGTAATAATTTGTGCATGGCACCAAACCAAAAGATTTTCACAAACACAACCAGGGCCTGGAGGTTAATCTTAACTCAGGCACACCTTTATCTAGCAAATCATTGCGTTCTTTTGCAATGACATTTACACAACGTATTAAGCAATTGCTGTCCCTCTAATAATCTAAAATGAGAATAAGCCTGCAACTCAGGCCAATGCAAACTGCCTCAAAAACTAATTATTAGCATACTACAATTATATGTTACAGCTATTTTCTCTCAAGCACTGTCTTTTAGCCTCCGTCTATTTTTTATGGTTAAAATTTTTGTTACATTCTAATGCATCACTTCTTTCATTATGTGCTGCAAAGAGTTCTGAACAACAAATGGCTGTAGTGCCATTGAGCAAGGCACCTAACCCCCTATTGCTCCCCGGATGCCCTGATGAGGCTGCCCACCACCCAGGCTAGTGTGTGCTCACTTCACCAGTGTGTGTAAATGTGTGTTTCATTGCACGGATGGGTTAAATGAGGAGGACAAAATCCTCTGCGTGCAAGCACAGTAGGCCAATTATTAACTACTATACTGGTAATTCTTATTTTGCTTCAAATTCTGTAAATAAAGTATTTTGCATTGTTAAAATGTTAAAATTCACCTTACAGCTCTCCGTGTGCTCTATGTGTTCAGTATGAATGACAACTTATATTTTATATAAATGATGGGAAAATAATCAGTGTTTTACAGGTTTTTCAAATTTCTTACTGTAAGCTGATCTGCAACAATTAAAGGGATTAATGTTTTATGTTCAGATTGAAAATTGGACACGAGTCACAAACTTCTTTGTTTAATTGACCCACAGGGTTTGATCAGCAAACCACACAAAACAATTTTAGCATCTTAGTCTGGGGAGCCCCCTGCTGACCAATGTGATGAAGCATCATAAAGAAAACAATTACCAAACCCAAGCTTCTTTTAATTATGTACACTGAATACGGCTGGACAATAATTCACTATCAATATATAATTGCGATAGAAAAATGTTTCGATAACACTGATATTATTTTTAAACACATTTCTGATATTTTGATATATGAGTGGGGCGGCACGGTGGCGCAGTGGATAGCGCTGTCACCTCACAGCAAGAAGGACCCGGGTTCGATCCCCGGTTGGGGCAACCTGGGAAATTTCTG
>JAOVYV010000029.1:13486444-13496497 GCA_025674545.1 Hassar affinis
AATGCGAGTGTGAATGAGCCCTACGATGGATTAGCGCCCTGTCTAGGGTTGGTTCCTGCCCTTGCGCTCAGAGTTGCTCCAGAGTCTCCAGAGTCAGAGCTTTGTAACTACAAGTCAAAACACAGGACTTTTAACACTCACAGATTTTCAGTAACATGACAAGCTGCGTGTTTTTTTTTGGTCGTTTTGTTTTATTAACTCAAAGAAAAACAAAATAAATTCATTAATAAAGAAAATTTAATTCAGTAATAAAAATCTGCAACCGTTTTATAATTGCAAGTGTCTTATATTTCTTACATTGGCTAAAAAAAAACAAAACAAAAAACCATCGTTTAAGCCATTAAAACATTACCTGTTAAACTAAAAAAATACAAAATAAAATACCCCACAACCACATTTCTATATTTTTATCCTTCCACAATATTTTCTCTTGGTTTCATTTTTATGAGAAGATTTTAACAAAATCATGCTTATTCCCCACACTAGGACACTTTCTGCTCTTCAAACACACACACACACACACACACACACTCACTCACAAAACACCAGAACATCGTGGAAAGAAATATCCAACATGGCAAAAACCTTTCAACCATCGTAAATGGCTTTTTAGCCTTTATCAATAAAACCACCATGTATCCAGGGCCACAGATAAACCCTGTGAGTTATATTTAAAGTAATCGCGCTTGTTGCATGCTACGCCATGCCCATCGTCTCTTAATAAAAAGACAGTAAAGAAACAATGATGTGTAAAGACTTACTTTATTAAAAAGACCACTGGCATGTTCATAGCAGGGGACAAAAAAAAAAAAAAAAAACTAAACGAAAAAGCATTAAAAAAAAAAAAAATTAAACCTAGCTTCTTCTTCTTCGACCCAATTATGGCTCATTCTTTTTTCCAACCCCGACACTACTGACTGTCCCGTTCATTACAGACCTCAGTCTCGGGCCTGAAACTAAAAACGATGGCTTAAAACCATTACGAATACATTTTTAAAAAGGAACCTGTGGCATAAAAGAAAAAAAATGCGAAACTGAAAACTGAAAGAAGGTAGAGGGGGGTGGGGGGGTTGGGGCTGCCATAAATGACACCAATTCATGATGGAGGTTCATCAGTTGACGAAGATACAGCAGACAAGTGCTGCAATGGAGGAGGAGTCAGGAGAGAGAGACTAGAAAGATGAGAGGTGAAGATGACGTTCCAAATCAGTCTGCGTCAGACGTCGGGCTCTTCCTCGGGCTGACGGATCTAGAACGGCTAACACACACACACACACACAGAAAGTCATTTTCTCTGCGGAACACATCATACGCTAAACTTGACACTATACACTACACCAATCAGGAAATCCCAACAAAATGCCGTACAGTACCAAACATAACTTGTTACTGAATGAGTCACTAAAGTGAAAGGATCGGTCACTGCCACACACAGGAATTTTCACTGGGATCCTTGCTGGAGTTTGGATCTGAAGCATGGAAGCCAAACCACATTTCCATATAATCCCAAACACATTATGGGTAACTGCAAATGCATGTGTGTGTGTGTGTGGACTGAGCCTGATCCACACTCCTCCATCCAGTGAATCATTCTAATCCAGAACAAATCGGCCAAGTCTTAAGAGTTAAGAAGTGTGTGCGCTTTCTAGGTATGGAAAAGATCTTCTAACAGATCTTCTAACACAGACATGCAAGTTCATGACGAGAAAATAAAACGGTCATGACTTTGCAACAATGCAGCTACATCTATACATCTATAGGCAAACACAGTACAGGTAGTACTCGAATTACGATGCAGATCCGTTGCTACATGGCGTCGTAAACCAATTTTTGGTGCAAGTCGGAACACACGTACATAGTTACCAGAGGCGATTGCTCTAAGACTGCAAAGGAAGCTCAGCTTCATCTAAAATGTCAAAAAAAAAGTGATCAGATATACACTGGTGTGTGTACTGTAATGTCACTGACTAAATCTGCATTACAACGCGCTCAACTTTGGTTCAGAATCCGCTTCTTATCTCTGGTAATGCCGCGGCTCTCCTCTCCCTCATTCCCGCAGCTTCACAGCGCTTTAAACAGCAGGGACGCTGAGCGCCACAGAGTTCAATAGCGAAGCAAAGAGTGCAGTGAAACGAGATGAGTCATTGGACAATGCTGGGCTTTGTCCCGCCCATCGGACGCTCAGCGTCTCTGGGGGTCTATGGGCCAATGGGCAGGGCTCGGCTGGCCCGGACGCTCAGCTTCTGCATGATGATTGGATGATCTGTCTGAGGCGGAATCCCTTTTTGATTGACAGTGAAATAAGCTAATCAGCGATCTTTTGGTGTAAACATCCGTGGGATGTGTTTTAATTTTCATTCGGTTCGAGTTGAAATGGAGACTTTCCTTTAATCCTCTTAGCGGAATTTTTTAGTCCTAGTCCTATGTAGAAATGCTTATGGGAGATGCGTCGTAACCACGAAACGTCAGAACTCGAGACCGTCGTAAGCCGAGGACTACCTGTATTCAATCAAATACTTCTTCACTGCAGATGAATCACTCAAACAAAGGGTGTGTGGGTGTGGGTGTGTGTAGCCCATGGCCGTCTCACCTGTCTCTTTTCCTGCTTAAGGAGCGAGAGCGAGATTTGGATCTGGACCTGGATGCGCTGCGCGCTCTCTGTCTGGAGCCGGACCGGGAGCGGGAACGGGAGCGGGAACGAGAACGACTGTTCAAACCAAACAGAAAGACCGTGATCACACATCCTTCACTCAACTGCAAGGCAAATTACTGAGAAAATAGGTTTCAACCTAAATGTTTTCTGAAAGCACGAACCCCGACCCCCATTTCAAACACAAAGCAACCGATTGAATTTCCAGGACGTTACAGGAGGATTATGTTCTTAGAAAAGTTTTTGTACGAGACGCTTCTATTAATCATAAGCTATTCCTTGCATCAATCTGCCTTCACAGATCCTGAAGAGAGCGTGGATGCATGGTGTCATACCTGGACCTGCGGACTGGTGTTCTGGACCTCCTGGCAGGACTTCTGGAGGAGCGCACCGGGGAACGCGCTCGCCGAACTGGGGTTCGGGATCTGGAACGACCCGCGGACGCAGACCTAAAAAAACCAAAAAAAAACCGCATTAAATATTTAGCTGATGATGTGCCACAGAAATCTGTGATGGATAATCTGTACTGTACAACGAGCAGCAGATCTCACCTGCTCCGCCTTCTGGAGTAGGATGGAGAGCGATATCTCCTGCAACACAAACACACACCATCAGCATGCCAAGAGACTCAATCAACACCACAGCTCAGCAAATCTAATCGCTGGAAAAAAGACAAACACGGAATGTAACAGCAGCGGCGTTCTTACCGCTCGTTGCTACGGCTGCGGGAGTGGTAGCGGCGGCCACGAGATCTGGACCGAGACCTGAACAGACAAATAAAACGAGCTGAAGATACTTTTGTTCACAAGCCAGACAAAGTGTACACATCTCAGAGGCAGCGCCTTTAACCTTTACACAGACGTGATAAAACAACAGCATGAAGTGTTGCGCGCACCTGCTGCGCCGGCCGCCTCTCTTGCTGTAGCGGTAGCAGTCGTAGGCGTAGTGGCCCGTCTCTCCGCACTGGTAACAGCGGTCGTTCGGATCGAACTGTCTGCGGCTTGGCCGACCGAAGCGGGACTTCCGGGACATTCCGTTTGACATCTCGACGCGGATGCGCGCCCCGCAGAGCATTCTGGGAAAGAGGGGGGGGGGAAGATGTCACTAAACGTCACGGCATTCAGCACAGGGTAACGCAGGCAGGCGCTGAACTCTAGCTCTGACTCACTTTCCGTCCATGCCCTTCACAGCGTCCTCGGCGTCTCTGGGGTCTTCGTACTCCACGAAAGCAAAGCCGGGAGGATTCCGCGCCACCCAGACGCTGCGCAGAGGCCCGTAGTAGCTGAACGCACGCTCCAGCTCGCCTTTGGCTGCGCCATTGCCCAGGTCACCAACGTACACCTTACAGTCCAGGGAACTCCGTGACGAGTAAGACATCTCGAATCTGCAAACTGGACAAGTTACAGCAACATGAATCCAGACAGCAGAGCTTTTAACTGCATCCCGAGGAGTCTGTCTACGGCTGGAAAATCTCCGTTGTCGATACGAGTCACGTCTTTACTGCGTCGGACTTTGGGTCACGCGTTCAGACATTTTGCTCCTGCAAAACTTCGGTTTTATGTCTGAACTCACAGCCAAGTCGAGACGTCATGAAAGGTTTAAGAATTAGGTCGTGAGTTCGAATCCCACCACAGTCAAGCTGTCACTGCTGGGCCCCTGAGCAAGGCCCTTAACCCTCAACTGCTCAGTTGTATAAAATAAGATGCAAGTCACTCTGGATAAGGGTGTCTGCCAAATGCCATAAATGTAAATGTAAGAATTAAGATGTGACAGCTGGGCGACAGCAGGACGCAGGCGAACTCCAACCAGAAATCAACGCTAATCCAGGAAACATGGTGAAATTTTAACCAGCTAGTGGTCCGGGCGAACACAAGTCAATTTATTTCACATGTATGAAAAGGTTAGTTTATTCCTGTAGCTTTTCATTTCCCACTAAACTCAACTGCCAACCTGCTTACATAATCACACAAGCAGGAGTGTAGTTACACTGAATATCACCACTGTTCAGCCGCAAGGAACGGCATCCGTGACGATACTCGGGATGTTATACGCGTTATGTTGATCCGCATCGTTGGCGCATACGGATGTCGAAGACGCTACATCCAATTTATAGCGCATCAGCTAGTTGTCCAGCTAGCAAACATGATTCAGACTTTCCCAGAAAATGTACAAGGAGGAAATATATCTCTCGTTTGATACATTATGATATGGAAGTAACGTCCTTTAGTATCGTTGTATTTTGGTAATATCGCAAAGCAAAAAAAAAAAAAAAAAAAGACGACAAGAGGTCAGATAGCAAGTACGTCTCTTTTTAAAAAAAGTACGTATGGAAATAAACCGAACGTCTTAGTTTAAACTTGTCACACAAACAGTATTCTTGGCGTGTGCTAAATTTCCCTTTCTCCAAAGCCGTTTGAACTGAATCGCTACTTTAATCTGACAGGATTCGATTTCCCGGAGTCACGTATTCATGAACATTTAATTATTTTAAATTCTGAATTAATTTTCACACAAACTGTGTATAAAAACGGATCGACGCGGTTCATGGGGACGGGATTAATATCTGTAAAATGCTTATGCTAATCGTTACCTCACATCAGGAGGTAAAACTAATCACGTCCAAACAGGGCTCGAGGTGTGTGAGGGGTGTGTGTGTACTCGACGGAGACTGAATTTGTATAGTAATGTGAATATGGGCTGTATTAAACAACGTTTAGGAAGAATTATTATTATAATTATTATAATAATGATTTATTTGTAATTTAAGAAACAAAAGGAATGAATGGGTTTTATATGTGGTGGTGTCATTTAAACACGGTTATAACATTACAGTACAGAGCTCAGGGCACTGTTCAAGGCTGCCATGGATGAACAAAACCACCTGCTAAATATATAATATATAATAAGTTTAAAGTAAATGAGATTATAAACCGTGTGAGTGTTTTAATAGTCAGTCATGAGGCGCTTCAGGAGGTTTAGCGCGGAGCTAGCGAGGCCACTGAGCGCTGCTCGGTCACGGATTAGCCGACATGCTAACAGCCTCTTTGTTCGGCAACCGGCTGCAAAATGCACCAGTTTATGTCTGTTTGCGGATTAACTCCGGTATTTAACAGTGAAAGTCACATTTATCACCAGAAAACGCCTCCGGTTGGAGTATTTCCGGTCTCGTTTGTTCATTTAACTCCATTTCCTGATTAATTGGCGGTGCAGGGTCAGGGCTGCCACTGAGTGAACTGTTATACGTGTTTTTATTGAAATAAACCCACACAGTCTGAACGCTCGGGTTGTTTTTTTACTTTAAAAGTGTTTATTTTGTTACATTTTCCACTTAAAGCAGGTTTTAATCACCCGCAGCTTTCACTTTATCTCTAAAGCCGAGTTTCCACCTGGTCCCAAACGCCTGCCTGAGCCCTAAACCTGTAGGCTCCGTTAAACTCCACATAATGGCGGTCGCGCACTTCGTAGTGCCCTATGTAGTGAACCAGGCGGGGTTTGAAACACGCCCTCTCACTAACGCACCGCCGTGCGGCTCGGCTTCACGCTGAACACACACTCAGTCAACGGAAGCGCGCGCGGCCCCGGGCCGGACCGACGCGTTAACGAGTCTGACCATCAGAGTGAAGTGAAGTCGAACCCCGGAGCCCGGTAACGCGGAGATACACCGGAAAACGGGAAAAAAACCCGGCGCTTAAACCGCTCGTGCTAGTTAGCTTAGCTTACGGACAGGCGTAGTTGTCGGCCTCTGGCTTCGCGACACAGCGCGCGCGCCTGGCTGAGTGAGCGAGGGAACGTGTATTTCCGGTTGAACACGCAAACTCTACACGCGCTTTAACGCTCAAACACGCGCAGAGCCGCGCGCGCCCCGGTGTCCGCAGCAGCCCGGAGGCTCGCGCTCCGGTTTATTCCTCTTACCTCCTTCTGCTGCTCTCCGGCGTCACATTCACTCACGCGCTCTCACACGCGCTCTCCCCCCCGCTCTATCTTCCCGGAAGCGCAAGCACAGGTTCCAAAGCTGAGCGCGCGCCTTCGTGTGACGACTCCACGGAGGGCGGGGCTTTATAGACGACCGTTCTGATTGGTCCGTGGCTGGATGACGCGATATAAAGGCGCGTTTTTGTTACGGTTCCCTCCGGAACCCTCTGTCTGTGTAGTGCACTAAGGAGGGCGCGTGCGGACGCCATTGTATCAGCCACACGTCGTGACTGTAGTGATTAACGGGTGGACGGTACCCGGATGTGTGACGTCACAGAGCGCCACTGTATGCCTTTAAAGATGAGAAGGTTGAATGCAGATCTGCGGCTGTGGTATTAAAGGTGCTACAGTCGACTTAACGTCGTGCTTTAAACTGGCCCAAGCCAGACCATGTAGATCCTGGGGGCGGAGCTTTGTGAATGTTGGTGGGACTGGTGGTAATGGTGGGAATATTGGTGGGAATGGTGGTAGGGGTACGAATATTGGTGGGAATGGTGCTAGGGGTATGAAAATTGGTGGGAATAATGGTGGTAGTGGTGTGTACATTGGTGGGAATGTGTGAATATTGGTGGGAATGGTGGTAGGCCGGGGAGGTACGAATATTGGTGGGAATGGTGGTAGGGGTACGAATATTGGTGGGAATGTTGGTAGGGGTACGAATATTGGTGGGAATGGTGCTAGGGGTATGAATATTGGTGGGAATATTGGTGGGAATGGTGGTAGTGGTGTGTACATTGGTGGGAATGGTGGGAATGTGTGAATATTGGTGGGAATGGTGGTAGGAGTGTGAATATTGGTTGGAATGGTGGTAGTGGTGTGTACATTGGTGGGAATGTGTGAATATTGGTGGGAATGGTGGTAGGAGTGTGAATATTGGTGGGAATGGTGGTAGTGGTGTGTACATTGGTGGGAATGGTGGTCATGGTGTGGATATTGGTGGGAATGGTGTTAGGGGTGGGAATATTGGTGGGAATGGTGGTAGTGGTGTGTACATTGGTGGGAAAGGTGGTAGTGGTGTGTACATTGGTGGGAATGGTGGTCATGGTGTGAATATTGGTGGGAATGTGTGAATATTGGTGGGAGTGGTGTTAGGGGTGTGAATATTGGTGGGAATGGTGGTCATGGTGTGAATATTGGTGGGAATGGTGGTAGGGGTACGAATATTGGTGGGAATGGTGGTAGGGATGTGAATATTGGTGGGAATGGTGCTAGGGGTATGAATATTGGTGGGAATGGTAGTAGTGGTGTGAATATTGGTGGGAATGGTGGTCATGGTGTGAATATTGGTGGGAATATGTGGATATTGGTGGGAATGTGTGAATATTGGTGGGAATGGTGGTAGGCCGGGGAGGTACAAATATTAGTGGGAATGGTGGTAGGGGTGTGAATATTGGTGGGAATGGTGGTAGGGGTACGAATATTGGTGGGAATGGTGGTAGGGGTGTGAATATTGGTGGGAATGGTGGTAGGGGTACGAATATTGGTGGGAATGGTAGTAATGGTGTGAATATTGGTGGGAATGGTGGTCATGGTGTGAATATTGGTGGGAATGTGTGGATAATGTGTTGGTAGGGGTGTGAAAGTGTATTAGGAAATCAATAATACACTAATTCACCAAAGGGCCAAAGAAGGACACAGGATGGGGTATACGTCTTTATCATTATGAATTTTAAAAGATATAAGGAGAAATTTACCTCTGATTTTCTTTTCCTTATGATGCCTCAGGGTCCTAAATCTAGAGATTATGAGGACACGGTGTGGCAAATGATAATATGTGCTTTTATTTACATATGAACCAAATGATAAACCCGTGTCAAGGTCCTTAACTGTAGGACGACAGAAGAGAGGAAGCGAGAGAACACGCTGAAAATATGTAAGTAAGACAGGAAAACAAGGGGAAAAGGTAAAAGAAAGGAGGGAGCTAGACGGAGAGGGAAAGGGATATAACATGGAGGAAAACAATAACAGACCTAGAATAGAACCTTATGGGATGCCATATTGCACGATTTCCAGAAGAATCTTCATTAACGCTAATTAACTGGTAACCTCATTGGAGATCTGGACTAGATACATACAGTGCTCAAGCCTAGAATAATAACATGATTAACTGACTCTGTATTGAGACGCTTCTGTAAATCAGAACAATATACTTGTTGTTTGTAATTAAAAACAATACAAGCTGTTGGGTTAAAACATTCTCTAAAGTCTTATACGAATGTCCTGGAACAGGAAAGATGATTTTTACTATCATTTAGTTAATAACGCTGAGACGTGTTCGGTGCTCTATCCATTTAAGTGAGTAAATGCTACAATCATACAATGAAAAATCCACAATGAAAAATCATTATTTGTGAGTTCCATTCATTCGTTTCACTCGTTCAGTCTCATCAGTTCACATTCAAGTGCAAATGTCATTCATGTGGAATAATTCCTCCTGTCCTAAAGGATGAGTGTCCAGTTATAACAGGTTATAAAATAAACTCTCAGAGTTTCTCCAGCCCTGTAGATGAAGCCGATTATGATGGATTCATTTATTTAATTTATGAATGGAAAAAAAGGATGTACAGGCCAGGCTTCTTGATGATCCCTTCGTGTATGGAAGAGCGTTTCCTCAGAAGCCGGTGATGTGACAGTAGGCCTCCAGGCTGGAGAAAGTGATGTAGAGGAGCCACAAGCCAATGAACAGCATGCTGGTGAGGATCTTGATGGCTTTGGGCCCGCCCAGCTCTCCACCCACGGAGGGCCGGCGCCGCAGCATGAGAACACCCATGTTGATGAAGGCGCAGATGGTGAAGAGCGTGACGGAGAAGGCCAGCGAGCCCGGGTCCACCTGGAACTCCTGACCTTTGACCTCCCAGTAGATGGCCGAGATGGACCAGGCCACGCCGATCCCCAGGAAGACGTTCACGGCGTTGCTGCCTGTCACATTTCCCACCGAGGCGTCGGCGTACTGATCCTGAACTGCCGCGACTTTGCTTGCAAAGGTGTCTGAGAGAAAAAGAGGGAGAGAGGAATAAAGGAAAAAAATGGAAAAGACAAAAAACAGCAAAGAGAAAGAAACGTAGGCAAATAAAAGGAGGGGAAAATAGAGGAAAATAAAGAAGGGAGAGGGAGAGGATGAAAAGGAATAAACAGAGAAAATATAAGGGAAGAGAGAGAGAAAGGTATAATTAGTTGTTCAAAATATCATCCTTATTAAAGAGAGCAAAGCAACACACACACACACACATACACACACACAAACACACACAGGGGTGCAACTACATACTTTCTGAGGTGTATGCAAACATATTATCGGTGCCATCCCCCTCCCCCCCTTCTATGTGTCCAGATTTTAATAGTTACTGTAAGTCCGGCGGGCGGCACGGTGGCGCAGTGGATAGCGCTGTCGCCTCACAGCAAGAAGGACCCGGGTTCGATCCCCGGGTGGG
>JAOVYV010000030.1:86424-100316 GCA_025674545.1 Hassar affinis
CCCCACCCGGGGATCGAACCCGGGACCTTCTTGCTGTGAGGCGACAGTGCTACCCACCGAGCCACCGTGTCACCTGTTTTAATAGTTTATTTTCATCAATTAACAAATGCAGTGAATAAACAGAAGAGAAATTTCAATCAAATCAACATTTGGTGTGACCACCTTTTGCCTTCAAAATAACATCAATTCTTCTAGGTACACTTGCACACAGTTCAGTTTCTGAAGGAACTAACCACAGCTCTACCACGGGACTCTGTGGGGGCCATACCATCACCTCAAGGACTTCTTGTTCTTCTTGATGCTGAAGATAGCTCTTAATGACATTGGCTGTTTGTTTGGGGTCATTGTCCTGCTGCAAAATAAATTTGGGGCCAATCATATGCATCCCTGATGTTATTGCATGATGGATAACTATCTGCCTGTATTTCTCAGCATTAATCCTCACAAAATCTCCAACTCCATTAGCAGAAATGCAGCCCCAAACTTGTAAGGAACCTCCATTATGCTTCACTGTTGCCTGCAGTCCCTCATTATTGTACCTCTCTCCAGCACTTCGGCAAATACAGTAACTGCCTTCTGTTACAGCCAAATATTTAAAATTTTCACTCATCAGTCCAGAGTACTGGCTGCCATTTTTCTGCACCCCAGTTCCTATATTTTTGTGCATATTTGAGTCACTTGGCCTTGTTTCCTTATCTGAGGTATCGCTTTTTCCTGCAACTCTTCCATGAATTCCACTTCTGCCTAGACTTCTCTGCCTCTCTAATAAAGAGAGATTCTGCCTCACGAAAATGCTCTTTTTATACCCAGTCATGTTACTGACCTGTTGCCGTTTAACGTACTTAGCTGCAAAATGCTCCCAGCTGTTTTTTTTGAGTGAATTTAAGTGAATCTTTGCATAATATTATGAACTGAATATGGTGAAAGATCAAAATTCTTAGCAATCGTGTTCTGAGAAGCATTGTATTTGAATTGACTATCCCCTGCCATTTCCCTCCTGAAGTTTGGCACCACAACCCATCCTTGCTTGCAAAGACTAAACCTTTGGTCGATGATTTTATACTCAATCTTGATGATCTCACATGTTACCAGATAAACAGTTAATTGTGGAACCTTCCAGAACAGTTTCACTTTGCTGGTCTTATTTTGCCTTTGTCTAAACTTTTTTTAGTGTGTTGTAGGTGTCACATAAATTTACAAAATACAATTAGGTTTTAATAGTACCACTTACTTTTTCAGCCTTTGGTTGCCATGTCCCAACTCTTTTGAGATGCATTCCTGCCATCTATTTCAAAATGAGCTAATATTTTTCAAGAAATGATAAAATATCTGTGCTCTATTGTGAATAAAATATGGGTTTATGTCCCAACTGTTTTGAAACTGGGGTTGTATATACTCAAATACTGAATATATGAATATATAGCAACAGCATTAATACTAATAAGACAACACCCTTATCCTGTAATACATAATTCCCACATGTGCACAAACACTGCTCAGTCTACACATAAAAGATTTGTTTGCTATAGAATATTAAACATGACACTATTAAGCAAGTCATAACATGAAGTAAAACATACACATGGATGTATGTACTAGTTTGCAAAAAAAGCTATTGAGACATTATGCTCATACTGTACTGCCCCCTTGCTACAAACCCAATTTCCAGAGAAGTTGGCAGTTTCTAAAAATGCAATAAAAACTGAAATCTGTAATTTGTTCATTCACTTCAACGATAAAGAACAAAGATAAAGAACAAAGAAAAGATTTCAGTGTTTTCAATGATGAACTTAATTCTATTTGTTAAATATAAACAAATTTAGAAATTGATGATTGCAACATACTCAGAAACATTTGGGACAGAGGCTCGGTCCCAACACCTTTTCTTTTAATTATACTTTATTATCATTTGGGAATTGAAGATACTAAATTGTGACAGTTTTGCAGTGGAATTTTTGGCAATTCTTTCTGTATATAAGACTTGAGCTTCTCAACAGTCTGTGGTCACCATTGTCTGATTCTCCTCAGAAGACATGCAATATGTTTTCAATAGGAGACAGATCAGGACTGCAGACAAGCCAGTCAAGCACATGCACTCTGTCTATGAAGATCACTCATGCTATGGGCATTGATGCACCCCTATACCATCGCAGATGCTGAGTTTTGCACTTTTTGGTAATAGTCTGGATGTTTTTTTTTTCATCTTTGTTACATAGAATCCAACGTCCATTTTTTCCCAAAAATAAGCTGAAACATGGACTTGTCTAACCACAGAACACATTTCCACTGTCTTTTAGTCCATCTCAGATGACTTTGGCCCAAGAAAACTTGCCTTCTGTGCAAAATTAATATATAGCTGGTTCTTTGCATAATATAGTTTCAGGTTGCATAACAGTTAATTGTGGAACCTTCCGGAACAGTTTCACTTTGCTGGTCTTATTTTGCCTTTGTCTAAACTTTTTTTTAGTGTGTTGCAGGTGTCACATAAATTTACAAAATACAATTAGGTTTCAGTGAAAACACTGAAAATGTTTTATTTATACTTTTATCAGTTAAATAAAAGTTCAAGTCATTTAACAAATTGCAGTTTTTAGTTTTTATTGCATTTTTAAGAAGTTTAGAAAATATTTCTGGAACCACACTCACACATATGCTTTATATAATACTGACTACACAAAAATCACTTCTGAATTTGTTGGTGAAATACTCAACTTAAGCAGTGAAAGCAGTGAATGCTATAGAAGATTATGTTTGCCAGACAAAACACCTGGGTCCATGTATGCTTGAGGGAGAAACTCAGGGAAAGCTCTTGGCAGGAGAAAAGAGAAAACAAGGAATATCATGTTTATATGAAGGCACTAAGACAGAGAGGTACACCAGAAGGACAAGGATGAATGTTTAAATACCCTGTAGTTTGTATTCACAGATAAAGCTCTCATGAACAGAATGTACAAAGAATGGATAACCTTTGATTAACATGATGCTTGTTTCCTTGGAAAGCCATAAAATGGCAAGACATTTAATTGTGTTTTCCCATAACTGATATTTTTGTTTTTGTTAGTTAAAGATAAACTCTGAAAAAAACAGAAGTATTTCGGAGGTCAACATGCAATCTTTGTGTCTCAACAGTCAGGATCAAGTTTCTCCAGAGGCATGGGGGTGGAGCGGTTGGGGAGAAGGGATGGGGGTAGGGGTTATTTTAGTGGGGTGAATGGGGGTTTGGTATTTGTTTGGTGGCAGGCTCCTGTTTTATACCTCTTGTGTTTCCAGTGGGTCTATACTGGCATCCTGAGAGGACTGCCCTTCCAGCTGGTCTTCTTCACATCTGTTTGGAGCTTTCAGTAAGTCTCCCGCTCCCTGCTTGAAATGAGAAGCGTTAAAACAGTGAAACATGATGCTTCTTGCCCTTTAACTGGCAAGTTCTTTCATTAAGGGAATCTGTGAAATCAGTTTAATAGTCTGACATCACCTCTGGATGTATGTAGTTAAATCCAATTCACCAGAACATGGAAAAGAATTTAAAAAACAGTGTAATTTATGATAATGATAATTATAATATAATTATGATATGATAATTTATAATAATTTGATGTTATTCAGCATTTTCATTCAGAAATTTGATTATTTGAGTGCATCTGGTCTGACTCCACCACTTTGAAATCAAATTTTTGAAAGTTTACACTGAAAATATCAGGAAATGTCAGCACCTTATATGTACTTGGTAATTCAGGTTGTAAAAGTCAAGAGAATCAGAGGATACTGAGACAATTGCACTTGCATCCAATCAAACTCAGCCATGGCCAGTTGCAACACTGTCCAATCCTTGAGGCCAGGGCTGTCATAAGAATTGTCTTTCCACTCAAACTATAACTTTGATGGAGAATTACTAGAGTATTTCTAGAGAAGTTAAGAATAATATTCCTAACACATCTTCTAGTATAGTAGAAAGCTTTGTTGTTCCATAGCCTATAGCCCAGGAGATCTCATCTCTTCTCTTTTCTTCTCTTCTCTTCTCTTCTCTTCTCAGCTTGTTAAGGAATTTGTTTTTAATTGATATCTTTTGGTGGTACACTAATCTGTTCTGCCAAGATGAACAAAGTTTGCTGTTGTCTTTGTTTGCTTTTTATTTCTTGGACCCAGTGTAAATGTCATGCTCTCTGCATCTCATCAAAGGACGCATTTTTTCACACATCACAAATCAGACTACAGTCCTCTCCATGCTGACTATTGAATAAAACATTGTCATCTCACTCATTTGGGGGCAGTGCAGATGAAAAAAAATAATTACTTAACTTTTTTATATATATTTGTTCAACATTTTTAGAATTTGAGAGGTGGATTTGGGATCAGAGGGCAACAATTTAATGGGGAGGTTCAACTGTTGCTCAAAGAGGATAGGAGTGCTGAGGTGTCATTAATTCTAGGCTGTAATGCTCCAATAAAAACAGAGCTTCATCATGCAAATCCATCCATAAAAAAAGAACAATAAAATTCTCATTAGAGCAATATATGGCAGTACTGCATTCTTGGGAGTGAATACACAACCAATTTTCCTGGCTTTAAAAATGACATCAAATGAAATCAAATGGTGGAGAGTGCATTTATTAAAAGGGTACAGTTCATAAAATGCATAACAATGAACCAAAATATAGGTACTGTAATGCTTTAAGGGGTTAATCACATTTGGCTGAGATCTTGCAAAATGCCTAATTAATATGTTCAATCAATGAAGATACAAGTATGCGTATGTACCAAAAATATGTGGACGTCTGAGCATAATATCCATATGAATGGTCTTCCCCAAACTGTTGTCACAAATTCTAGACAACTGAAAACAATTATCTAGAATGTTTTTGTATGTTGCTTAATGTATAAGCTGTTGAATGAAATATTCTTGAATTTAATTGGCAGCATTTGATATGACATATAAAATAAAATAACTATTCATAACAATAAATTAGCAATACACTAAATCCCATTGTATCTCATTTACTATATATACTGTATCTTTATTATTATTTATTAGTCATTTTAGTTTTCATTTTTAAATAGTCTTTTGCTTTTATTTTTATGTTATATCATATTGCAGTTGCCAGCAAAGAAAAAAAAAATTCTTCACTCTTCTTTTTATCCCTTCATTTTTAGGTTTTAAAACCTTGTGTTAAATGGCAGTGGTAAAACCACTTTTAAAATACCCCATTTCAAATACTTCTACTATACTATGCTGCTGACGTTCTGATCAGTAAGCCAGAGTTTTTAACTAATAAACCACTACTGCCCACTTCCCAGTCTATTAGAACAATACACTCCAGTCAAACCAAAGACTGTATATAGGTGCATCCTTTTTACCTAGCAGGCACAGGACATCATTGGACGTTGATATCTGGTTGAATATAGGTCATGGCAACATCCAACATCTGGACAACGTCTAACATATACATTATCTGACATAGAATACTGATGGCATTTTACATTGACATCTTATTGGTTTTAAGTCATGGTGGTAGGTAACCAACATCCAATGTCTTCTAAATGTCTCACCCCAACATCAACCTGATGTCAAAGACCAACATTTAATTAGGATATACTGGCCAAAACCCAATCTCTGCTAAACGGCCTAAGCTTAACGTCCAAATGATGACATCAATAGACAATGATAACTTGTTGGTTTCCAATGTCTTCTACAACCCCAATTCCAATGAAGTTGGGACGTTGTGTTAAACATAAATCAAAACCGAATACAATGATTTGCAAATCCTTTTCAACCCATATTCAATTGAATACACTACAAGACAAGATATTTAATGTTCAAATGGATAAACTTGTTTTTTGCAAATATTCACTGCAACACGTTCCAAAACAGTTGGAACAGGGGCATGTTTACCACAATGTTACATCACCTTTCCTCACAACAACACTCAATAAGCTTTTGGGAACTGAGGACACTAATTTTTGAAGCTTTGTAGGTGGAATTCTTTCCCATTCTTGATTGATGTACAACTTCAGTTGCTCAACAGTCCGGGGTCTGTGTTGTACTTTGTGCTTCAGGTAGCAAGTGGTTTGGCATTGAGTTGATTGGTGCTGGGAAGGACTGAACCGGAGCCCATGTGGTAATTACAGAATGATGTTGATTTTTAATGCAGTGCTTCCTGGGGGATCGAAGTTCATGGGCATTCAGTGTTGGTTTTCAGCCTTGCCACTTACTTTTGGAGTTTTCTCCAGATTCTCTGAATCTTTTAATGATATTATGGACTGTAGATGATGAAATCCCTAAATACATTGCAATTGCACATTGAGAAATGTTGTTCTTAAACTCTGGGACTATTTGCTCACGCAATTGTTTACAAAGTGGTGAACCTTGCTTGTGAACGACTGAGCCTTTCTGGGATGCTCCCTTTATACCCAATCATGACACTCACTTGTTTCCTGTGGAATTTTCCAAACAGGTGTTTTTTGAGCATTCCTCAACTTTCCCAGTCTTTGCAGTTCACAGTTTTGGAATGTGTTGCAGGCAATTCAAAATATGAGGGTGAATATTTGCAAAAAAAACAATAAAGTTTATCCATGTGAACATTACATACCTTGTCTTTGTGGTGTTTTCAATTGAATATGGGTTGAAAAGGATTTGCAAATCATTGTATTCTGTTTTCATTTATGTTTTACAGAACATCCCAACTTCATTGGAATTGGGGTTGTAAATGTCTTATGCCAATGTCATACTGACATTAAATACTAACATTTAATCCAGAGATACTGGCCAAAACCCAACATCTGCTCAATGCTATAATCTTAATGGGCAGATCACATCACAGTCTAAAATCAATAGTTAACTTGTTATCCAGCAGCACTGTTGTGTCGGATCCACTCACACTAGCACAACACAAACACACCACCAGTCAGTGTCACTACAGTGCTAAGAATGATCCACCACCCAAATAGTACTTGATCTGTGGTGGTGCTGTGGGGGTCCTGACAATTATAGAACAGAGTAAAGGGGACTAACACAGTATGTAGAGAAACAGATGGACTGTTAATGCAAATTAAAAATTTAAAGTTGCAGGTGATTGGACATTGAGCAGGAGAAGGCATGAGCAGTAGTAACGTGCATGTCTTTGGACTGTGGGAGGAAACCGGAGTACCCGGAGTAAACCCACACTGACAACATGCAGGCTCCACACAGAAAGGACCCAGACCGCACCACACGGGGATTGAACCCGGGACCTTCTTGCTGTGAGGCGACAGTGCTACCCACCGAGCCACCGTGTCGCCCTGGTGACTCATAGCTCACATTATGTAACTATCCTGTGTTTATTGTTTGTGTTATAGAATGTTCATTGGCTTTGTATAATGTGGAACTGTTTTGAGTGCAGACCCCTGGGAAGATTTAGAGCTTGTTGGATTAGTCTGGTCACTTTCCAAAGTAATTCAGGACAGCTTTTCCTCAGACTCTCCATGTCTGACATTCTAGGGCTTTTCAGAGGTCCGTTTTTGCTTTGTGGTGGGGATCAGTGTTCATTTGTTCTACACTGCAGCTACAAAAGGTGGGTCATTCATACTCCTCAAACAATCACCAAGCTCTATGTATTTTGAGTGAAAAGATTTTGAGTGAAAGTTTCTTAAATTTTATTACATTTATTTATACATTTTATGACACATTCAGTTATTATGTATGCATTGTTTATAATCACATTCTATTATATTTTTATTTTTTCATTGGCACATGATAATTGATTTATTTAATTAATTTTATCTCAAAAACCACCATACAGTCCCAATTTCTGCATAATTCACCATCATTTATTGTTTGGTGCATGTTCTACACACATAGTTTGTCTGTTGTGTAGAAATGGTTCCTTTAATAAAGCTTGCTTTCTGGGTTGCGATTGGGCGTGCTAATTTTGATCACTCACTGTGTGTGCTAAAATAAATGACACACATTCATCTAAGCATCCACATGAAATGCCAACTACAGAAGCCAATTTAATTTAATAGTATTAGTTTCATTAAACTTTTGGACTTTTGGTTATAAATAAGTATACATGACAGCTCTAAACACAGAAATAAAATGTAAATATTTAAACTGTGAAAGAAAGTCTGCCTTGTTGAAGCAATAGAATCTCTTGAATGTGAAAAAATAATAAGTTGGATTTTTTTTTATTTGCTTTGTTTGTAGTAACAAACTAATAGTTTGACAGATATGTATCTGAGATTTCAATAAATGTTTTATTAGTATGTTTTTTGTTAATTATCTTATTTTTATTAATATTGAATTCATGCCTTGACTTCTTGAAAATTACTTTTTTTTTAATCTTTCTAAAAGCTTTTGAATTTATATTCAAAAAGCCAAATATATATGTAGATGTATGCATTTTTCTAGATGTCTTTAAAATGATGTGAAGGAGACAGCTTTTCCCCTTTAATATTGAACGAAATCTCAATGTTGTTGAAATGTCTCATCTAGCAAAGCTGTTTTTAAGTTGAGTTTTGCAGGGTGGGTCATGTCAACCCAACACTGCTTTTAGATGGATGTCCATCCAACTTTGTCTGTCCTATGCTGGGTTTTGTCATCAACCTGATTTTCATTTTCAACTAAAGTACAATGTCTGTCCAACATTGGAGATCAACATCAAGCTGACATTGGGTTTTGACGTCAAGCTGAAGTTGGGTTTTGATGTCAAGTTGATGTTGGAGTTTAACGTCAACCCAATTTGTGTTTTGACATCAAGCCGACTTTGGGTTTTGACTTCAACCCGATTTTCATTTTCAACTAAAATCCAACATCAAGCCAACATCGGGTTTTGACGTCAAGCCGACATCGGGTTTTGATGTCAAGCTGACATAAGATCCAACTTTGTCTGTCCTATGGTGGGTTTTGTCATCAACCCCATTTTCATTTTCAACTAAAATTCCAGCATCTTTCTGGTGTTAAAATGACAATGTGTCTGCTGGGTAATATGAATGGGGCAAAAATTATTACAGTAGTTGTCTGTAAAGGGTGATTGTGCTGGCTTGTGTCTTCCACTTCAACCTTTCCGCTGTCTTCCCTGAACCTGTTGGGGGTCATGAACATTAACAACAGCATGGAGGGGAAGGCTGGAGACAAAGAAGAGATGAAGGTTCTAGTCAACCTCATACCAGGGGCCAATAGGCTGGCCTTCCAAACCATGTTCAAGCCTGAGGCTGACAAGGTGGCAACCCAAACCACACTTATGCCAGAGGCTGACAGGGTTGGCTTGCATGCCATGCTGAAGCCTGAGGATAACAAGGTGGGCTTCCAAGCCCAGGGGCTTCCCAGACCATGTTCAAGCCAAAGGCTGAAGGGGCAGCCTGCCAAACCATACTCAAGCCAGAGGCCAACAGGCAGTATCCAATGCCAAGCTCAAGCCTGAGGCCAATGAAGCCATTGTAACTCTGCCTCCAGACTCCAGCAAGGGTGTCATAGCTCTACCACCAGGCTCTTGTGAGGACATCTTTGCTTGACCACCAGACTCTGCTGAGGATGTGAATGCTTCTCCACTTGGTTCTGGATGATTTGTTCTATGACTACACCTCTGAACCCTCAGAAGAAGAGGCATCGTGGACAATGCCTGCATTGGAAACCTGGGAATCTTATGGACATTGCCCTTCTTTCACCAAACACTGTGGCTCTCAGCGCACATCAAAGCTCTTAGCACCTATGGCATCACATTTACATTAAGGCCATTTGCCCTGCAGAAAGTCACCAGATATACTCAGAATTAAGAACATATATGTTTTCTTTATAAATCAAAATTTTCAAACATAACACCAATGACCATGTTGTCTAGATTTTTTTTTACGTTGCTGTGTGCTCTTTGTTTTGCTTCACATCATGTCTCCTCCCATGTCTTGTCAGTAGTTGTCTCCAGAGTGTGTCATTATCACTTTTACCTGTTTTCAATTGTATCCTTGATTTACTCTGTGTATTTAATCCCTCGTGTTTAAGCCCTCAACAAAGTAATGATCTGTGTATACCCTGCTTGAACTTGAACTTGTTTTTTTTATTTGCAATATTTTGGTTCTTACTCTGGTATTGTTCTTTGCTGATTGCCTGATCTCTTACCTCTTCCTGGATTCAATTTTGCTTCATGCTCTGAAATTGTTTACCATTCTTTTAATAAATTCTAACTTGCATCTGCATCCATCTCTGACCACATTAAAGACAGAAAATAAATACATCAGAAAAAAAAAAATAATTTATTTTAATTTTTTCAGATGTTTCTTCAATTATTCAGTATAGTGTGATATAACCTTGATATTTAGATTCATGCCCTTGTGAAGGAATATTAATATAATAGTAGTCTCATCAGCATATTGGTTTAATATTAAATATTATATTAATGAGACATTTTGAAACCCACTTTGAAAGCCTGTGTAATATAGTAAGTAGTTGTAGTCAAAACACAACTGTTTGTGGGCTTTTATTTTTGTTGATTTTTATTTATCAGCCATTAAGATGCAGCTTTTGCCCTTTTCCCTGTGCATGTTTATTTTCCTCTTAATTTTATACATGGATTAGTTAGAATGACATTTTGGTAATTCTTCAGTAGTTTATCTGACTAATAACACTCTAACTATTTTCTTATGATACAAATTAAAAATGCTATGGTGTTTGCATTTTAAGAATTTTCCTTTATTTATTTATTGACATATCTCATCAATGATTCTTGTTACCTATGTAGCAAAAAAATATGATAAGCTATTAAAAATAACAGATGTGGTTTAATATTGTATGTTATGTCAAGATTACAAATCTCTTAAAGGGAGAGTTAAGAATTGTTACAAACAATTCATATAAACCCATACTTGGAATAATGTTGAAACTTGACATATTGCAAGGCTTTTTGGAACTGTAAATGTTTGTTGTTTTAACAGAAAGAGAGAGAAGTAATGTAGGTTGTACATTACCTCTGGCAATTAATCTTGAAACAGGGCCTTTGTTATAGAATAATCCTAGGCAATTGGAATGCGCACCAGTAGGTATGTACTGACAGGTGTTCAGTGCAATGGGATTTTTAAGTATCAAAGCTAATATTTTAAGAGGTGTTGCTCTCAAATATTTACATACACTCATCATGGGCTGAACTGTTCTTTTTCTGGGGTGGAATGATTGTTCAACATAGAAAAAAAACAAGAATTTTTGTGAAAGTTTTAGTTCTTCTGGGGGTTGTCTGAAATAAAAAATATACATATTTTATTAATTCAGTGGTGCTAAAAGTTCCAAAATCTCTTAACGTCACAAGGCCTTTTAACTTTCTGTTAGTGATCATGATTACCTGTGCCCATTTAATAAAGATTTTGTTTGACAGCATTTATTGGATTGACAACACATAAATAACACAAAGTACAATAGGAAAGCCAATCGACAGGAATTTAGGAAGAAACTGTCACCCTCAGCTGAGAGGAAATTGGTTTGGATAGTCAGGAACAACCCAAGAACCGCCACGGCCTGCTATGAAATAGAAGCTGCTAGAACTACAGTGTCACTGTCTACAGTCAAGCAAGCTTTACATGGCCATGGAATGAGAGGTTACGACCCAGAATGAAGCCTCTGCTCCAAAATCAGCACCTTAAAGCTCGACTACAGTTTACAGCAAACCATATGGCCTTCTGGAGTAAAGTGTTATGATCACATAAGACAAAGCTACAGTGATTAGAGGTATATTTGGAGGAGTAAAGCTGAGGGATTCAACCCTAAGTACACTGTACCAGCTCTTAAGTATGGTGGTAGTAGCATCATGCTTTTGCTGCCAGTGGAACTGGTACCTTGCACAAAACATGGAATGGATAAATCAGGCTGTTAAGGCTTTTGGAATGGCCTTCCCAAAGTCCTGACCAGAACCTGAAAATATGTGGACTGTGCTTAAAAGTTGGGTCCATGACAGGAAACAGGTAGCTGAACTCTAGCAATTCTGCCAAGAAGAGTGGCCAAATATCCATCCCAAATTACCAAAAGCAACTTATCAATATCTAACTTGCTAAGGGGCATTTAACCAAATATTATATCTATGTCTCCTATATGTATATTTTTTACCTTGTCTTGATTCCAGTATTGTTGTTGATTTCTATTAAATATGTCTGTTTTACACTCATTTATTTCCAGAAAAATAACAGTTCAAAGAAATCATTAAACCCCCAATATTGCCATGCCAAACTGTCAAACTGGTGGAAAAACTGTCAGGATGCGATAGTAGATGATTATTAAGCTATAAGGAGCTTCTGCATCTCACTACATTCTCAGATGACCAGTGAGCTAACCTGAGCCACCAGTTCATCTTCATAAGCACATTTTTAGAATTGGTATGCCCTTAAGTCGTGCAATATAATACAAAGCTTTATTATTTTGCACATTTATTGCTCCAATTTATTTACTTTTCTAGTGTAACCTAACAAGCATTGAACAGCAGTTAGTACATTCTTTGCTGCACAAACACAACAGCCTAAATAGTGATGTCCTCAGGTTTTTGCTTTAAATATCGAAATAAGGTGTACTAGATTACCTTTTTACTGTTTAATTCCATAGGTTAAGGCTAAGTACTTTTTAACAGAAGTGATTAGGCTACTGCAAAACCCAGTCTCTGAAAACTTTTGCTGCATCCAAGTGAACCTTTAAGAGATGCCCAGAAAATTTACGTAAGCAGGTGCATAGCTGAAATCTGAATAAAATTTGTATTTTAAGTCACTGACTCTGAATACATCCCAGTATAAGAGAATTTGCAAGATGTGTGTGTAGCTTTGACAAATGTATTATAGTATTTGATGCTGAAACTGTTTCCAGAAATGTGTGTAAGTAAATGTGTGAAAGCAAAATGGTATTTCTTTTTTAGTTTCGTTTTCGCACATGCTGGTCTCTGTCGGAGTGCGCTGATCTGTGTATTTCTGTTATTTGTCTTTGTTACTGATAGCAATAATGTCATACCAAGAATGATGGTCATTAATAGTTTTACATATTATCATAATGCAGCAGTATCACACATTCTTCTTTCTTATATGCAAACTACACTAGTATGTAAACTACAGTCTTCATTATTTGTGTGATAAGGGGTCTGCTATGTAATATGTGGGTTACTTTATTACTCCATCTATAACAGCCACCCCCCCTCCCACACACACACACACTCACACTCCTTTCCTCTCATCCTCTCCCTCTTCCACAATGGTTTACCTAAACAAACCAGACTAATCCCAGATATCAGGGGAGCCTCTGTCAAAATGGGCAGCATGGCCCTAAGGCAAACACAGCCAGTGAACAGTGCACACAGCTCAGCTTCACTCTCCAGTGACTGACACAGATTAGCATAATGCTTTTTGGTGTGTACTAGTGTGTTTGTGTGTATGTGCGTGTGTGCATGCAATGATTAGTAGTTAACCAAAATCCCATAGCATTTCTTTTTTAGGACTTTTGTTTTAAATGATCACTTCCATGAAAAAACTCCAATTTTACCTAATAACATTTAAAAAAAAGATTATGCTTTACTTATTTGAGGACACTGCAAAGAGAGGATCACAGTAAAACACACACATATAAACCAATTTAGAAATTTATGCTTGCAACACACATATGAACCAATTTAGAAATTTATGCCTGTAACACACTAAAAAAATCTGGGACAAAGGCATGCTTACGACTGGGTGACCTCACATTTAAATCATTTGGGAATTGAAGATTCTAATTGTTGCAGTTTTGCCTATTCTTGCTGTGTACAAGACTTGAGCTGCTCGATAGTCCATAGTCCTGTTGTCTGATTTTCCCGTTCATGATGCACCATACATTTTCAATAGGAATACATTTTCAACAGTGTAAATTTATTCTTCCCTCAAAATAACTCAATATACAGCCATTAATGTCTAAACCACCAGCAGCAAAAGTGAGT
>JAOVYV010000030.1:170492-189590 GCA_025674545.1 Hassar affinis
GTGCAATTAATGAAGATTGGCCACCAGGCTGATCCAATTTAGCCATGAAACCTCCCACACTAAAATGACAGGTGTTTAATTGTCTAACCACTGTATATATTTATATTAGGGGTGTAACAATGAATCATGCCATGATGGATGTGCAGTTGGACGATATCACGTGCACTCTGATTGTAATGCATCTAATGTATGTAACAGCATTTTTGAACAGCAGTGGACTCCCTCACTAGCATGTCATAACCTAATGCTCTTATTCACCTCTGAGCTGCTGCTTCAAAACAAAAGCAAAAGCGATGCATCCTTTGAAAGAGGCAGACAGTGTAGCGATAAGCCCATACTACAAGGACTACCCAGAGCTATATCACTATAACAGCACATGTGATGACCGGTGAGTGGGAAATGGTGAGCTTCGTACTCCAAAATCACCCTCTTTTTGAGTCACACACAATTAATGAAGATTGGCCACCAGGCTGGTCCAATTTAGCCATGAAACCTCCCACACTAAAATGACGGGTGTTTCAACATTAATCCTGACCAAACTCCATTTGCAGAAATGCAGCCACAAACTTGCAAGGAACCTCCACCATGCTTCACTGTTGCCTGCAGACACTCATTATTGTACTGCTCTCCAGCCCTTCAGTGGACAGCTGCATTCTGGTACAGCCAAATATTTCACATTTTGACTCATCAGTCCAGAGCACTGGCTGCCATTTTTTCTGCACCCAGTTCTTATGTTTTCATGCATAGTTCAGTTGCTGTGACATGAAACAGTGTTCCACAGCCTCACCTTGGTAACAGAGTTTCCTCACCCGGTTTTAAGCTCCTACACAGCTGTTTATGTTTCAGTTAATGACTGTGTTTCAACCTACATATGAAATTGATGATCGTTAGCACCCGTTTGGTATATTTGACTATACACCTGACTATAATTCTATAATCCCTGACTTGCATGTGTACTTATAAGAATTGATGCTGGTTTGAAGGCAAAGGATAGTTACACCAAATACTGTTTCTATTTAGATTTTCTTTAGATTTTGTTCACTCACTTTGCATTTTGCTAATTGATAAAAATAAACAATTATTATTTGGATGTTTGAAAGCATCCTTAGTTTACAGCATTTTTCATACCTGTCTAAAACTTTGAAGCTTTGTAGGTGGAAGTCTTTCCCATTCTTGCTTGATGTACAACTTCCATTCCTCAGCAGTCCGGGGTCCTCAGCAGTCCGGGGTCTCTGTTTTTGTATTTTGCGCTTCATAATGCGCCACACATTTTCAGTGGGAGACAGGTCTGGACTGCAGGCAGCCACACTGTTGTAACACGTGCAGAATGTGGCTTGGCATTGTCTTGCTGAAATAAGCAGGGATGTCCCCGAAAAACACGGTGCTTGAATGGCAGCATATGTTGCTCCAAAACCTGTATGTACCTTTCAGCATTAATGGCTCCTTTACAGATGTGGAAGTTACCCATGCCATGGGCACTAACACACCGCCATACCATCAGAGCTGGCTTTTGAACTTTGCACTGATAACAATCCAGACAGTCCTTTTCCTTTTTGGCGTGGAGGACACAACATCCATGATTTCCAAAAACAATTTGAAATCTGGACTTATCAGACCACAGGACACTTTTCCTCTTTGTATCAGTCCATTTCAGATGTGCTTGGGCCCAGAGAAGCCGGTGGGGTTTCTGGGTGGTGTTGATCTATGGCTTTGACTTAGCTTGGTAGAGTTTTAACTTGCACTGTTGGTTCAATGTTGGTTTTTGGCCTTGCCACTTAATTGCAGAGATTTCTCCAGATTCTCTGAATCGTTTGATGATGATATGAACTCTAGATGATGAAATCCCTAAGCCTTTAGGGGATGCTCCCTTTATACACAATCATGGCACTCCAGTTTCCAATTAACCTTTTGACTTTGTCCCAACTGTTTTGGAATGTGTTGCAGGCATCAAATTCAAAATGAGTGAATATTTGCAAAAAAAAATAAAATGAAGTTTATCCGTTTGAATATGAATAGTTCAAAGCTGCAAAGGGTGGGCCGACATCATATTAAACCCATGGATTAAAAATGGGATGTCACTTAAGTTCATATGCATGTGAAGGCAGGCAAGCAAATACTTTTGGCAATATAGTGTACACATGTATGCATGTGTGTGTGGTGTGAGCATTTATGACACTATAGATACTGTCTTGCCTTTTAATATACAACTTTTAGAAATGTGCTCTTATTGCCCTGTCTTTACCTCGGGAGACGTTAGTACTGTTGTGTACCATAAAGAAGAACAGGGTGCTATTATTTCTGCTGCCTTTGTGTTTTTGTAGATGCTAAAATGAAAAAAGTGTTTTGTTTTTTGTTTGGTCTTCAGGACATTTTAGCAGGCTGTAAAGAGGTAAGCAACCTGTCCCCTCTCTCTGAACAAGTTCTAAAGAGACTGAGCCCTCTGCCTGTGCTGAAAAGTGATTCCTGCTTGGCTTCCTTGATCCCTGATGCAAGAACATCTGAAGATGGCTGCAGCACTGGTTCAACTGCAGTTAAAACGTTACATCCACTCAGTACTACGTCATCCTCCTCACCACTGCTGCTCACTGCCGAGAATGAGGTAAAGTTATGAGCGATGCTGTCAGGTATTGTTATTGTCATAGAATTCAAGCCCATATAATGATAAACATGGATCTGTTTCATGTGTTCTTTTTTCTGCTCTTATGCTAGATGACTGATAATAAATCAGAGTGTTTGAGCTTGACTGTGGACATGTACAGCAGTTCACCTCCACCCCTCTCCCTCCTCTCACCCAAGGCCACTCAGATGGCTGGCTGCATCCGCATCTGTGAGAAGAAACATTGGGCTAAAGCCAAGGTGCTGTGTGGTCAGATGAGTGCAGTAAATTGTTATAATGAAGTTAAACTGTTATGATATGAACAGGAGGAATCCAGAAGCCTGCAAAACACTGTTAACTACTAAGATAACATAGCAAGCAACTGTGAGGAATGTACTAACCTAACCTTGCCTCATGACACCTACTCAAAATTCTAAAAACACATGGTAGCTAAACATCTGATGAACATCACAAGAGTAATTATAGTAACTCTAATTCCTTCAAACTGTTCAAACAAAATTAATACATTCCTCTGAACTGTGAATTTTTGCACAGTATAATTGATGTAAATCCACTATTAGATAGTATGACGCTCCAATGTGGTGCAAACTTACAACTCAGATGAAAGTATTGCATTCTACTCTTGGACAAGGCTGATTTTTTTTAGATTAGGGTGTATTTAAAAGGTTATTATGGTTATGAAGGTGTAACAATAACTAAAATACTTTTACTTTGTTCATATGCAACAACTACTGCTGAGGTTTTGCCCTACAAATGATGCATCATTATGAAATATTGTTGGCTCTTCCTTTTACAGGAAGAGCTGAATTTGAGGCAAGAGCTGCAGGAGTGCCTGGTGGCTGGTTTTGCCAGTCGGGAGTCAGAGCAGCTTAAACGCTTTGAGGAGTTCATGGAGCTTAAGCAGAGACAAGAGTATCAGAGCATGAGGGACATGATGGAAAAGGAGTATGTACCCTCTGTACAGTCTGCCATTTAAAATGTGATATAACTATGCTAATTCCTAGTATATGGACTTGGCCAAATAATATTGGTGTACAAATGGCAACACTGATACTGATGGTAAGCTTTGTTGGTCATTGTTTTCCACTTTCTAAAAGAACACAGGAAAGCCTCGGACGCCAGGAGAGGTTAAAGGAAGAACACAGACATCGAATGAAGGTAAGTGTGAAAAATTCAACTTTCACCTATGTGTGTTATTACCATGTTAAAAAATTTAAGTGCCACACATGAAATGTCATGAATGTCCTGTCCTGACAGTAAAGGAGTATCATGACATAGCATATCCTTTTTCTCGGGGGGAAATTTATGTTAAAGAAATAATAATTATAATTGTTTCTGATTCATGTATATTACCCTTGTAGTTACAGTGAGTCTTTAACAACCCAAATACACAAATATACAGGTGTTAGACAATGAAACTGAAACACCTGTCATTTTAGGCCATGCTGACAAGCATTTTTACACTCACCACTACAGTGTAAATTCAGTGGTCATCAGGCAGATTATACTGTTAATATCTATAGATTCTATGTATGTAATAAATAACAGCTCTCCGTGTTCGTCTGGGTGGAAACCAAAATATTGCTAAACTGGCATGGTGACACCTTTCTTCTGTACAAGCTCACAAGCACATCCAGTTTTCACTGTCTGCCAGGAAGACAGTCATATGTAAATGAAAACCTCTGCTATATGTACCCAGCATTCTTTGCCAGACTGAAACTCATTCTAATTTTTTCAAGTGGTGTTTTAAAAACATAGATTTATAATTAATTAGTCGATGGTATGTTTGTGTGGTCTGTACTTAGGTCAATTTTGTTTTACATACCGTAGATTAGAATAGGAAATGCGCTAATGAATGGCATGCTGTTACAGACAAGAACAACCAAAACGTCCGGAATGCAGGGATATCTGTAGCATCCTTTTTTTAGTATTGCTTTTTTAGAATTGACTGTGATTAAAAAACATTAAAAAAATTTAATGCAGATTAAAATTGTTTGAATTACACAAACCCACAGTGCCATCAGTGAACACAAACATTCCAAAATTGACCGTTACGTTACTCATTTTAGGCTTCATTTTAATATCAAACTGTGTCCCTACTCCCTATACACTGCACATGATACAGAATCCCAAGGGCTCTTCATAGGGAACTCAGTCAATAAAATTTTGTATGCTGTAGGCACTTTTGAAATAAATGTGATAAAACGTCTCTGAACCGTGGGTGATGTATTTTAACTGTTTAATGCATTTTTGGGTCATTGTTTCACCTGCACAGTGCTCTGATCTCTCGTGTTCAGTGTTAGGATCTCCTAGCTCCTTAGCTATCATAAACATTGCTTGAAAGATTAAAGATTGAAAGGAACAGTGGAGAACGAAGAAGTTGTAGCTCTTTTTGGGTTGCTATATTTTTGTATGTTTTATCAGTTTAATGAGCGACAGAGACAACAACGGCGCCAGATCCTCATTGTAAACTATTGTTGTACTGTTATTCTGTCCCTGATAATTACTTCTTTCTCTGGCAACTGCTTCCTATTGCAGGGACAGGTCTCTGAGGTAAAACTGAATCAGCCAATCACGTAGCAGCAGCACAACAGAACTTCCTGTGAAGTGATATACCCATGTTCCCTAGCTCCCTACACACTGTGCAGTTCCCTTTAAATAAAAAAAAGACATCAATCATCTTTAATATTTCACATTTTTTCAAATAAAGTCAAGCGAATAATGAGGCAACATTCAACAGTCGTTTCTCTTAAAATAGACCAGTGATAAACGGCAACAACTTTTTCAACGGCCCTACAATGCCTACCTGCATGTACAACCCCAATTCCAAAACAGTTGGGAACACATATCAGATGTTGAAAGCTAACATTTGGAGTCTCCTGTCCATTAATATGAGAATTATTCTTCACCTTTTCCTTTATTAGATCCTAAACCTGCGGCTGCGGGAGGCAGAACAGCAGAGGATGAGGGAGGCAGAGCTTGAGCGGCAGAGGCAGCTGGAGGGCAGGGATAGGCTGAGGGCACTCAATGTCATTCAGGAGGAGGTGCTCATGCTCAATCAGCTCCTGGAACCTGCACCTTACACACAAACAAGCCCCACCTTGGACTACACTTCTTACGTCACCCGTGGCAACCAACTTTGTTCACAGGTTTCAGAGGTGGTACGCTCTACGACTGAAGTGAGTTGTGTTTCAGGATATTTCTCTTTAGTGGGTGTTTATGGAAAATTATTTGAACTTTGTGCCTTTATGACGCATTCATAAGCATTCCATAAATCTTTGAAAAAAAGTTTTTTATAATACATTTAAGTTTGACTTGGCTTGAAAGAAAGTGAATCCTCAATTATCATTATGACTTGACCACTTGAAATTGTTTTATCTGCAGTTTCTTTAACCTTAATGTGGAAAGTATTTTGGCTCTACTACAAGCATTTTTATGAAGTATCGATCTTGTATAAAGTATTTACTTTGTCTGTATCTACTTATAGATGTATGGAACTGAATTCTCTTCAGCTATCGTGCTGGTGGTCTATCTGAAGAACCATTTTTTTTACAAAGCCTGTATGCAAACCAAGCAAATATTAGTGCCTTAAACTAAGTGGTAATCAGATTTGCATTAATAGTAATAATTTTGATTATACCCATAATAATAAGCCAGGGTTGTTCTCACTTCTGTCTTTCATGTAAAGACAAAGTTACATAAAATAATATCGCTGTAGAGTTCGGACACACACCTTTTATAAATTATCCAGGATTACATTATGAACAGTTTTATGCAAAGTTTATGAATGTGTAAAAGCTCTATGTAGATGGGGTTCAGTCCGAAGTGGGAGCGGTCTGCGTCCTTTCTTTGCGGAGTCTGCATGATTTCCCTATGTCCATGTTGGTTTACGGTTTCCTCCCACAGTCCAAAGATATGTAATTTAGGTGAATTGGACATACAGAATTGCCCCTGACTGTGTTTGAAATTGAACTTGGAAATATTGTGAATAGATATAGCCTAATTACTGATACCACTTGTGCTGATATGATAAAAAAAAAAAAAAAAACAAACAGAAAAGTGCTAATTTAATGTTTCCAATGTTTGTCAATAAGGTGTTTTCAGAATATAGGATTATTTTGTTGTATATTGACACATTTCATGTTAGAATATTGTAGTTTTAAAATATTTCCCACCATGTTTATGTTTAATGTATAGTCAGACTTTACAAAAGACTTTCATATATGCCAAAATATGTGAAAATGCCTAAACAGAACAAACATACCGTGACACCCCTGCTTCCTCCTTCCACTTGAGATGCTGGTGATATTAAGATGGAGGCTTCTAGACTCTCACAGGTTTCTAACTATATTGAATGTATTAGCTCACCAAACCATACTTTAACTGAGAAAAACTCTTTGCAAAACAAAAGGAAGAGAAGTTTCTGTTAAATTGAATGTGTCTTTTTAATTTACGTCTTGAAAGAGGGATGAAATTGTGGCTATTCCCATAAGAATCTGTATGTAGTGTATGCATGACTTTAACTCTGTGTGCTATGCAGGGACATTTTCCAACCGCTGAGGACATGTCTCTGGTGGAACAGGCCCTACAGGAGATGAAAACACTGGTTAGAGCCATCCAAAAGGAGATTGCTCTGGCACAAGAGAAAAAGAAGAATGAAGAGGAAGAAGAAGAACATAGGAAGAAACAGGCAGAGATGAAAGCCCAACAAGAAGAACAAGAGAAAAGAGCAACATTCTCTGTTAAAGAGAAAGCAAAAAAACAAGGTAAAATCAGGACTCGCACAGAATCTTGTCTAAATTCCTCCTTAAAACTATTCTAGAACTTTCTGAACTTTTATTAAGGAATTCCTAAACTAATATGAAGGCCAGGGTCAGGATCATTGCTGAAGATAACAGCATGTTTCATGCATATCAGCAATGATTGAGTGGTGGAATAAATGGAAGTGGCATGTTTCACTGTTTTTTTTAAATGAAGACAAAAATCTGAGCTTGCATGTCACGTAAAGTACAGTCCTCTCAGTATATCTGAAGATGTCTTAGACCACATTGCTAAAACAACGAAAAATCACAACAACCCACCACCCAACTGAGCATGCATTTCATGTCCTGAAGGAGGCACTGGTGGGTGAAACCCCAAAACAAATAAGGTAAAGAAGCTGCGTTAATATGGGAGGTTATTAAAACGAAATTAAAAATTAAAACGAAAACAGCAAAATCAAAGTTTAAAACTTGTTTTCTCATTTACTTTTGCATACCTGTGTGCACATATCCTGTCAAAATGAAATCGGATAACTCCATTTGCATTTTAATATTCAGTACAAACAAGTCTTTTCTGGCAAAAATCAAATTAAGTATCTTTGTCAGTTCACTTCATTTGTTAGACTTTCAACAACATTTTTCAACAAAACACGGCCTGTAAAACCTACTGCAAAGTCCTGTGATGATATGAAAAGGCAAATACAAAAAGCATTGTGTTTTCATTTCCCACTTTGCTTTTTCATTCTCATGTTTGCCAGCATGTAAATATGTATAAATTAGAAATGGGAGTTTGCGAAGACACTGATGCTAATGATGGAAGTCACATGATCACAAAAGTGTGCCAAAGCCTGTCACTGAACACTGAATGTAAAAGACAGGATGCATATTGCTTTAACAAACCAACAAGTACAGAAAAGAGATGACGTAAGATAAGATTAGGAAGAATAAATAAGTCCTCATAAGGTATTCTTCCCACGTGCGTGAGCTTTGCCGCCCAGACTTTCGTACTCCTGCCAAATAGCCCCTTGAATGACTTTCTTCATAACCTTCATGGTTGGTTTTCCCTCATTCTTTTTTTATTTGTTCACATCCTTCATCCTTGAACACTGCTTGCAATCCTTTCTTGGCCTTGGTCAGTTGTAATTGAGTGAGTTTGCCCAGTTATTGTTGCTCTTGTTCACTCGTTTTCACATATTGTCTTCAATGCCTATACAGGACTGACATGTTCACAGAACTGTGGAAGGGATATAGTTTTTAGTCCCACAATTTCTTCCAGCTTAGAAATCACTGGAATGGGCAGTCCTTTAATTATACTCTCTCTGTATACCACTCTCAGCATGAGACCTGCTTCTGTGTTTTTTTACCAGATCTTGTCTCCATCTTTGGATGTTGTCATCAATGTACCTATTAGCAATCTGTTCTTCTTTTATGGCAGCTACATGTAGCATGTCAGGTCTCACTCTTAGGGTATGCATCTCTCAACACTTGCAACACTCTTTGTCTCATCACGTTGTACATACCTCCATCATTCTGTCAAGTTGGCAAATACATGTTTTCATTTGCGGCAGTAAGGATCTCTGGCTTTCCGCTCAAACCCAGGACATGGCATAACAATGCCTTAGTGTCTCCTACTGCCAGTATTATCCCAGCTGTCAGTTCCTCAGAAGTCATTATCCATCTGTGAGCTCCTGCTGTGATGTCTTGGAGCTTGGATAGAAGTACTTCCATGTCTGATATTGACTAAGGTATATATTGCAGTTGTTGACTTTTCAGCAAGAGTGGCAGTTCTGTGCCATATCTTTCATTTGGGGTAGTATGTGCTTTCCACATTTGTTCACATTCTTCTCTAAGAAGGCTCCGTAGTTCCCAAGGTCTCTCGCATCTTTCACTGGACGGCTTTGTGCTTCTCATTTCTTTTCCCCTGGAACAGTAATTATTTCAGCCACCCCTTTCATTTTCCTTCAAGATTCTCCTGCTCCTTTAGGTTGCCCATTGCTCAATTTCCATGTCTTCATTTCGTTTGTACTCTCCGCATGTCTGTAAACTGTTTTAACCTTCTTTCTTCTCTCTCTCTCTCTCTCTCTCTCTCTCTCTCTCACATTTCTCACACCTTTCTGCACTATTTGTTGCCTTATATCTCTGGAATAAGCACCCTTTCTTTCTTCTTCACTTATCTCAGCTTGCAATCTTTTCATATCAGCCTGTGCTTCCATTCGACTGGTCTCACTGGTCGGATCTGATGATTTTCAATGTTGGCAAGGAAGAGTGGTTGCCTCATCTGAGGTATCCAATCTCCATCTACCTTCAGCTTTAGCACAGGCATCTGTGGAGTATAAGGTGGTGGTCTCTTTCATTTTTCTTCATGGGCAAGTTTCTAGAACTACCTACCTTTTTCTCTAAACAGTTTCAAAATTCCCAATTCTTTCTTTTTCCTTCATTTAAAATTTTTTTTAACTAATATCATTGCTTCATAGTTTTTTTTAAGGTCTCCATAACATCACATTTATGTGTCTCCTGCCCCACCTTTTTGTCCAATTAGATGGCATATTTTAGTTCTTTTATACCATTTAGCGCTTGTTTTGTGAATTATCTCCGTTAAAAGTGAGTTTTTCTTACATTTACATTTATGGCATTTAGCAGACGCTCTTATCCAGAGTGACTTACAAGAGTGCTTAGTCAGTAACTTGGAATATACAAAGCTAAGGCTGGTAGACCTGAATTCAAGCTACTTTAAGCTCTGTTACTGCTAGAACAACCAACTCTTCTTGACAACCAACTCTATTATGTTCACTGGTTTTGCCATTTTTATCCATGTCAATTGGGAGCTCTGAATACCTCTTCATTTTCAATATAATTAAATTGCTCCCAGAGTTTCTGCTGACTCATGTACCCTCCAGTCTTCATGTTCATGTTCTACTTCCATCGGAATGACTTTCACTTCCACTGATACTTCTCCACTAAGCCCGTCATCACTGACTAAGGAATTTAGTCCTGCTGGGAGTCCTTATGTAAATTGACTAAGCAGAATTATTCATACCTTTAGTGTGCTATACCAGGGAAAGACTATTTGTTTTAATTATCACAATTGTGATAATCCTAAGCTTTTGGAACCTCCCATGCACAAGGACATCATCATGCCATACCTGCTATTCCTTATCACAAACCAGCATCAAGGGATAGTAGGTTCTCTTTTATTTCCCTCTATCCCCTTGTTGAAATTTGCTTTCCCCTGCCTCATAACATAATCATGGGGAAAAGATATACCATATTAATGCCAGAGGAGCCATATCTACCAGAGGATAATGAATAAGGTGGTGATGTTCATCTGTTCCTAATTGAAAAGTCTCATCTATTCTACAAGTTGCAGTAGCCTCAGGAAATGCCATATGGTGATTTGTATAAAATCCTCTTTGTAAGCAATCATCACAGTCATAATCTCCAGTGTAAGCTTGATACCTTTTGATAAATGCCCTTGGTGGAGCATCACAAATCACAGAACAAATTTCCAAGCAAAATGTCTTGTCTTTTTGCTAAGGTAATACTGAAGGTAATACTGAAGGTTTTCATCTCTTGAAGTAAATAGTTTAAGCAGAACACAATGCTATCACAAAAGGCTTCTTGGAAAGTTTTGGTATTTTTCCCAGAATGGGCCAAAACTGAATGGAGGAGCTTTTAAAAAGAGGCAAGCCATCAAAATTGAGCTGGAATTGAAATACCTAGCCTTCTGGAAGAGAGCTGAATAACCTAGTGAGCTTTATTGGATAGTATTCACAATGACATGTTGATGAGCCACCAGCAAGCATCTCCACTTTGTAGTCAGTCTTTTTTTGAGAAGCAAATCCTACTTTTTGTAGGGTTGTCACCAAAAAAAATAAAAAATTACAAGACCCTGGAAGTCAAAAATTACAAAAAAAACCCAGTTGACTGCTAATTAATTTATACCTATAACATCCAACAAAAATATCATAATTCATTTAAAATTTTGTAACTTGTTGCCCCCTCTTACACAATTTCCAACAATTAAATCACTCATAGTCACTCCACAGTTAACTTAATAGTAGACATAATCCCTCTTATGCAGTATACAGTCCCTAACAACATTGCAATTGCAATTTCTCAAAAAATGCATAGAAATGCATATTTCCTCAGTTCCCATTTGTTTGATTTTCATCTGATGACCTCAAAATCAGTCTTGATACAATTTATAGAGCATGTAGGTAAGTAATTAGTTGATTTCTAACCCATTTTATATTTTCATAGAATTGTTTGTACCGATGCACCTTCAGTTTTTGAGAAATGGCTCATATGGAGTATTTTTTTAGGTCCACAATTTTTCATGTTGTCTCTCAGTCCATATATGTATTGGATTTGATTAATTTTAAATTAATTTAATTAATTTTAAAAGGTTGAATATCTGTTTTTCTTCCATAGCTTCTTTAGCGGTATTTTAGGCATACAAATTAGTAACAGCCACTAGAATTGTTGGGGGTGGAAACACTTTTGACTTCCACTGGTTTTCGGAGCTCTTTGCAGAGTTTCCTGGATTTTCCCATCAAAGGCAAATGATACAGGTTCTGTGTACAGCTATGGGTTTAGTCCCAGTTAAGTCCTAATTGCAACAATTGGCCAATCAGAAGCATCTAAATGTCATTACATCAATTCCTGGTAACTCAACTGTAAATCCAAATAAGATACTCCCATGAAATAATTGACAGGATACCTATAAAGCACATTGTATATAAATGTATCAAACACATGAACTTGCTTGTATTGTTAAGTGAAGAAATGTAATGTTTGCAAATGCTTCAGGCCTACAGAATACAGCTGATGACAGCACCTTAAAATGGTACAAAGAACTCCAAAATTTGGCCAGCCACTGCGCCCAGTCCTTTGAAGATTTGAACAACACCAAGGATATACAGGTCTTTTGGCATAATCAATGCTGTAAAGCACTTTATCTATTTGTATGTGTATGTGTCTAAATATGCATGTTTAATGTGGTTTTGCAGACAAAGAAATTGAGGATGGAGCTCCAGAAAGCGGCAACAATTCCTGTGAGCCAGATCTCCAGTATTTCAGGTAGGTGTGTTGCATAGAGTTGCGAAAATGGTTTTGCGTAACCCTTTGGAACATATCTTGAATTGGTTTTGTGTTTTACTTTTTTTCCCTTGATAACAATGGCCTCTAGGTTCCCAGCTGAAGGACATTTTTGACAAGATTGACAAACTGTTACTTGGACGACCAGTCATGTCTGGTGGAAAGACAGTTTCCATATCCCAGCATCGTCATGGACTAGAATTTGTGAGTTATAAATTGGCAGAAAAGTTTGTGGTAAGTTAAAAGTTTTTAATTACTTGCATTATTCATATAGTTTTAAGTAAATAAATCTGGTTATTGTATATAGATTGTAATATTCTGATTAAAAATGTTCATAGAAACAAGGAGAGGAGGAGGTAGCATCTCACCATGAAGCTGCATTCCCCATTGCAGTTGTGGCTTCAGGAGTGTGGGAGTTGCACCCTAAAGTAGGAGACCTCATCCTAGCCCATCTCCACAAGAAATGCCCATATGCTGTTCCACACTACCCCCTAATGAAGGATGGCACCTCGATTGAAGAATATCAGCAGTAAGGCTTTTTTCATCCTTGTCTCTTGTGACAAAACAAATTATATTGGTATTCAGCTGAACTTTTTCTTGCTCTTTAGGATCTTGGGATATCGTGTCGGTGAGTCAGGGGTGGAAGGTCAGGACAGTTTCTTAAAAAGGATGTCTGGAATGATCCGACTCTATGCAGCCATAATACACCTAAGGTGGCCTTACGCTAACAAACAAGGGGTAGGTTGTGACTTAACAAGTGTGTTTTATGTTGTACATTTTTCTTTCATATGATCAGTTGCATTTCTCATATTTCTCACTTCAGGCTAGTCCTCATGGACTCAATTATGGCTGGCGTTGGCTGGCTCAGATGCTGAACATGGAACCTCTAGCTGATGTTACAGCAACCCTTCTGTTTGACTTTCTAGAGGTAAAAATAATCCCCTTTTAGTTCCAAACCCTGAGTTAAGTCATTGACATTTCTAAGTAAGCTCCACATATCATTCTTTCAACAGGTTTGTGGAAATGCACTTATGAAACAATACCAGGGGCAGTTTTGGAAACTTCTGCTCCTCCTCAGAGAAGAATACTTTCCCAGGTACATTTACAGCCATATGTGTTTAATAAGTATAGTATTCATGTGTGACAAACAAAAATGTTAAGAATATGCTAAGCAAGTGCAGAAAGTATCTGTTGTTGATTATTGGGAAGTATTGTGTAACAGCTCAACAGACAACACAAAGCTAGTTACAACTCATCTTCTCTTTATGCATACTCCAATTCGGGTTACTTTGATGTTGCCACCATTTGTTTGACTAAAATTAGTGTTTTAAATCGAGTTATTAAGTTGAGAGTTTACTTGGACCCACAATTTTTGCCTTTTCCAATGGATCATTGATCGTCTTCTATTTAATGACAGCCTCATCAGATTACAACACAATCTGTTTTGGTTTCAGGATTGAAGCAGTCACCAACAGTGGTCAGATGGGGTCTGTAACAAGACTTAAACAGTTTTTGGAGGTGAGCTGAAAGGCCCTGCCACAAACCTTTAAAATAATTCAATACTTATTAACATATAGTGGCTGTAGAGTGGCACAACAGAAAACCATTCACTCTGTTATTGGAAGATAATGCCGCTGAATTCTATGGGTTGTTACTGCTACAGTTGGTTGTGTGTGCTCTGCTACAGAGTCACACGAAGCAAGGTAGGAATGCAAAATTATCAGCAGGGCATAAAGTATCAAAACACAAGTACACAAACTCCACAACAGTTTGGGATTTGAGGTTATTTCAGTTCTGTCTGTACAGCTAACTCATCAAAAGAATCAAAGGATGTTCAACTAGATTTTTAATAGCAAATAAACAAATCATAGATATGACACAAAACGCTTAGCTTTTCGTCAGGAAAGACATATCAACTTAATAACATGGCCTGGAACAATCTGGATATCAATGCAATTGAAAATTTATGGTGGAAATCCATGGTATAAGTATTAATTGATTTTTTTTTTTGTTGTTGTTGATGATTCCATGATGATTCTATTTGAAAAGTAATCTATTTGATCTGGGAAAATGGCATTAAATGTAATAAAATTATGTGTTTGAGGTATGTTTCACAAAGCCAGATTGTTCAGCTATTGAGCAAGAATTTGTGAATTTATTTGCTATGAAGTAAAAAAAAACTGGGTGATTACAGAATTTTTGCAAGGGATTGTATTATAATTGTTTTGTGTAAAGGTTTGGCTTGCTAGCTCTTATCCTCAAATGTCATTCTTTTGTAATAATGTGATTATTTTGAAAATCCAATCCCTCAAAATGTGGTTTATTCCATTTTTAACTAAAAAGGGTAAATCTTGTGTAAGTCTGCTTTAATTCTTTCCATGTATTTATTTATTACTGCAGTGTGAATTATATTGCCATTACAGTTCTCTTCTGTTAAATTTATGGCATAATTTATGGCGCTAATCCATTGCCTTTATTCTTACCTAGAATGCCTTAAGAAACAAGCAGATTGAGCCACCCAAAGGACAGCTGAACTCGGCCTTCTGGAGATCCTGAGAGTTTGACTTGTCATATGTCAACTGTCTCAACAATGATGGAGAACATATCGTGAATCTTGACATGCTATTTACACTCGGACACTTTGCTTAATAATGATGCAAGAGTAATGGCTTGTGTTACAATCCCATGTGTTACAAGTCCATGGCTGCTACGCATCTTCTGTTTATGCATGTTGGTGGTGTACATATGCTAAAAGTACTGCTCATTCATACAATTATCCATTCAGCCAATCATAGTGCAGCAGAACAATGCATAGAATCATATAGATAGGGCTTCAGTGAACATAGGAATGTAATCTTGGTGGCTTTGACCATGCCATGGTTATGACTACAACACAGGTTCACTGAAATGGACAATTGAAAATCAGAAAAAACATACCTCGTCTTTTTCCAATATTCAACTGTCCAGTTCTCTACCTTTCCAGTTTTTACGCTCACTGCAGGTGTAAAGAGCAATTCCCATAGACCTCCTGTCAGCTCGAACCAGTCTGGCCATTCTTTTCTGACCTCATCTACAAGGCATTTCTGTCTGTAGAACTGCTTCCCAGTGGATGTTTTTCCCCTCGCCATTCTGTGTGAACTCTAGTGTCTGATGTGTGTGGAAATACCAGGGGATCAGCAGTTTCTGAAATGTGCAAACCAGAGTGTCTGGCACCATGCTATGGTCACAGAGATCACATTTTTTCCCCACATTCTGACATTTGAACATTCACTGAAGCCCTTGACCTGTATGTGCATGATTTTATGCATTGTGTTGCTGACACATGATTGTGCAGGTGTTTCTAGTAATGTGCCCAGTTGAAGCCTGCAGTGTGTTTCCCCCTGTCAGGGGTTTACTACTTGGACATGCATATAGATCGGTTCATTAATGATGACAGAATAACTTTACAATATGCCTTTGATGAAGTATACATCATATTTATCATTTTATAATGACTACAGGTGGTAGAAACAGACTCCTAATATGCTGTTGCTAGATTGTGTAGATGTGCTGCAGGAGATGAATGACAAAAATATTGATTAACCTTTTATACAACCTTTTAGTCAAGAGTCAGTTGCAAGCAACCAGATTAATAAATGTACGCATGGTGTTTCGGATTATCACAGTGTTTGCAGTTTTATGGCAGGGAAGAGCTGTTTTGGGTCCTTTCTTGTGTACTTCCTCCTCACGTCCACATGGCGTTACTCTGGGTACTCTGGTTTCCTCCCACTGTCCAAAGATGAAAAGTGAATTGGAGATAGAAAATTGCCCATGACTTTGTTTAACATTGATCTTGTACTGATGAAACATTTATCAAGATGTAGCCTTGTTTCATGGTTCCACAGAGGATTGCTGTTCACCTTTTTTTTTTAAAAAAACATGCAGAAGCACTGGCTAGCCAATGAACCCATTTCACCTAGTTTCTGGGTTTCTCATGGACTGTAGTTACAATTCCCATGGTGTGAAACACACCCAAGTAGATGATCAGAATTATGAGATTTATAACACTTAAAACATAAAACATCAAATCAGTGGTTATAGAAGCTAAACTTAACCATTGCTACTGTGGATGGAATGTGGGCATAGGGTAAAAATATCTGATATTTGAAATGTAGTTAATATTTAATACACCTGTTTTTAAATCCATTGACGGGCATACCTGGGGGTAGTCCCGAATTCTTCAGTTAAAACTCTGAGACTGTTAACCCTGAGATGAGGGAAACTGGAAGAGAATTCAAACTTGGTCAGTTACCATGATATGAATGGCTTTGTGAAACTAACTAACTGCCTTCAGGTTTTCTGTGACGAACCCTGAGTTCTTCCACTATCCCTATTTTGATGTAGAGTCTATACAATTGTTCAGTGTCAAAGTGACACAAATTTTATGCTCACTTGACACAAACATTCAAGGAGAGCTTGACATCATTGTTTAAGTCAGCAGGTTTTTTATTTTGAGTTCATTGTTCAGGTTTTATAAAGCAGATATAGCTTAGATTAGATTCAACTTTGTCATTACACATGTACAAGTACAAGGCAAAGAAATGTAATTTGGCATCTAACCAGAAGTGCAATAAGCAGCAAGTGCAGAATGTGCAGTGACTACAATATGTACAGTATGTACAGGATACAGGCAGTTGATACATAAGGAAGTTGCACATAATATGCCCTAATGTGTTCGATTTCACAGCACAGAATAAAATTTTTCAACATGCAGTTTGTGTTTATTGTAATAGTTGATTGAATGTGGCATACACCACTAGATTGCGGTGGGCGTGACCAGCTGGGAGAGTGGAGAGTAGCATACCATGCTGCATACCTTCTGCTCTGTGTAGCTAATTAATTATAGTGCTTGCAACATCTTGTTATCCTTCATACTTAAATTTTCAAGCTACAACCACGAGGCACTCAGACCTGGGTCCAGCAGAACCTACCACATCAAATTACACATTCACTCCATTATCTCTTATCAGAACAGGTAGAATGGGTGATGTCACGCTGCACAATAGGGCTCAGGGAGAAACGCATGAATTCATTGAGCATTCTTGTCTAAAATCCTTACACTTTCACCTAAATGCGCCATTTAAACTGTAAATGGTAGATATCCTTCCCCTTTCTGAATTCTCAAATGATCAATATCTCATCATTGATGGATTATTTTTTAAGTACTGACAGTTTGTTCAGAACTAAGGACAGCTACCTGCCCCGTCGGCATGTTAATTTGACAAATTCAGATTAGGCTTTTCATGTGTTTTTTAAATGGTCTTAAATTAGACATTTTCTCTCAGTCCATACAGTTTTACATCAGAACAGTCCGCAGGGGGTCCTCTCCTTCCCAACCTCCTTGTTTAAGCGATAGGTTCAACATGTTCCAAGTTATCAGCATTTGTTCAGAGGGTGCAAATCAGCTCAAACAAGCATTTTATACTTGGTCTCCAAAAGTACTGAATGGTGGAATATTCTGAAATTCAATTTTAACTGTCAGTGATGGCACAATAGGCCAATAGGTCTCAGACGCAGCACGCCCACATGACCCTCTTCTCTCTACCTCTCACTCCTCATGCTTGTATAAACACACAAGCATAAACACACAAATACGTGCACACATGCACACCACACAGACACATACACAGGTGCATATGCACACACAGCTCTTTTCAAGCACTATGTATTTCCTTGTTTAAAAATTGTTTATTGTTAGTGTTTTTAATGTGTGTTATTTAATATTTTACATGTATATGACTTGATTTATTTTATCATGCCTTTTTTAGTTTCTCTACATTGTGTACAGCCCCTCTGGACCTTGCTGTTCTCAATATATACACTATATTTCCAAAAGTATTCACCTATGCAAATCATTGAATTCAGGTGTTCCAATCACTTCCATTGCCACAGGTGTATAAAATCAAGCACCTAGGCATGCAGACTGCTTCTACAAACATTTGTGAAAGAACGGGTCTCTCTCAGGAGCTCAGTGAATTCCAGCATGGTACTGTGATAGGATGCCACCTGTGCAACAAGTCCAGTCATGAAATTTCCTTGCTTCTAAATATTCCACAGTCAACTGTCAGTGGTATTATAACAAAGTGGAAGCGATTGGGAACAACAGCAACTTAGCCACAAAGTGGTAGGCCATGTAAAATGACAGAGTGGGGTCAGCAGATGCTGAGGCACAGAGGTCAGCAACTTTCTGCAGAATCATTTGGAGCTACAGAGGACGAGGAGGAGGGAAGTGTGTGAGGAGACGGATGGAAGACAGGAGAGGCAAGAGTATATCACAGAGGGTAGCATCTCTAAATGTAGGGACCGGGAAAGTTAGAGATCTGGCTTATATGATGCAAAGGAGAAAGGTTGATGTTTTGTGTGTGAAGAAGAAAAAGTGGAAGGGTAGCAAGGCTCAAAGCATTGGTGCAGGGTTTAAACTCCTATACCATGGTGTGGTTAGGAAGAGAAATGGAGTTGGGGTGGTCCTGAAGGAGGACTATGTAAATAATATTGTTGAGGTGAAAGTGTGTCAGATAGGGTGATGTGTCTGAAGCTGGAAATTGAAGGTGTAATGGTGAATGTTGTCAGTGGCTATGCACCACA
>JAOVYV010000030.1:232007-246024 GCA_025674545.1 Hassar affinis
AGGCTGGTCCAATTTAGCCATGAAACCTCCCACACTAAAATGACGGGTGTTTCAGTTTCATTGTCTAACCCCTGTATTATTAAGTAAATATTAAATAAAATCCATGATAACATACATACAGATATAATTGTGTATACCGCATTTTCAACATTCTGGGAGGTTGTGACAACATAGTAACAATGTGGACAGACAGCAAAGTATATTGTCACTACTTTCTTGGGTACCCTGAAACCTTCTTCAGAGCAACTGTACCTCTTTCTCGAAGTTCTTGATGATCTGATAAATGGTTGAATTAGGTGCAATCTTACAAGCAGCAATGGCCTTGCCTGTGAGGCCATTTTGATACAAAGCAATGATGACTGCATGCATTTGACCATTGCTTGGAGGTAACCATGGTTAACAGAAGACAATAATTTCAAGCACTACCCCCTGTTTAAAGCAACCAGTCTGCTCTTCCAATTAAATCAGCATGACATAGTGACATTGTCCCTATTAACACTTACTCCTGAGCTAACAAGATGATCACTGAAATTATGTTAGCAGGTCATTTTGTGGCAGAGCTAAAATGCAGTAGAAATGTTTTTTTTTTTATGATTAAGCTAATTTTCATGGCAAGGAATGACTGCAATTATTTGCAATTCAATTCATTGAATTACTCTTCATAACAGTCTAGAGCTAATACAAATGGCCACCATAAAAACTGAAGCAGCAAACTTTGTGAAAACCATAATCGGTGCCACCATCACCTATTATGTCTCTGTTAAGCTGTTTGGAATAAGAATAATTTGGAACATTAGTGACCCAGATTCTCCATAAAATTCCTGGTCACTTTTAGGGTTACAAAGAGAACAAGTTCTGAAAATTATTTTCATTAAGTTGCAGGACATTACTGTTCATCCAAATCTTAATATCCACAAGCCACCCGATCAGCTTCTTGTAAGAAAAACAATCATTGAGCCCAAATGAATGTATAATTACATATATAATTGCATATCATCAACATCGGCAAAGAATTAACAATATGTTATATAGACTTGAAAGTGCTGCACATTTTTGTTATCCATGGTCTGTCAATCATGTGCTGTGATTCCATGTGATACCCACTTACACAAAGCTGCTGTAATCAAATTTTAAACAAACACTTCTTCTAAACTGTCTTTTCATTCTGATAGATTTGATTAAATTGTGCTCCAAGATAAAATCGATGACTGCAATGGGATCTGTAATTAACAGCTAGTTTCAGCAACATCTTCCCAAACATGAAACAGCACTTGTTACTGTTACTGTTTAACCGTGTCACAAAATTGCCACTGCTGTGTCAGACTATTGATCCAACCAAGCAAGTACACACTGAGCTAATTCTTCAAATTCTCTTCTGCTTGGCCAAGTGCAGATGTGCAAATTTGTGGAAGAAATCTGCTCCTGCATGCAGTTAAAAATTGATCATAATGACACAAATATACAAATATTCTTTGTATGACTTTGGAGAGAAATTGGATGGAGGCTGTGTCACTGAAATGCATGAGTGTGAAATGCACTGAATGCATCTCCTTTGGTGGCTACATTTCATGGAACTCTGTAGAACTGCAATTAATATTATATACAGTGGTTTTAACTTGCTAGTTTATTTTGTAAAAATGAATGCTACTATAAGCAATAGAATGAAGTGACCCTGTTAAACAAGATTTTTTTTCTAATCTGGTCAACTACCAACCATCTATCTATCCCCCATCATATGACAGTCAACAGCAGGGGATGGTGAAGGCTATGTGCTTCCTCCAAGACACATGAAGCCAGACAACATTTTTTCATGCTGCAGCACAGAGCAGAAGAACAGATTTAGAGAAAAGTGCTAGAGGCCCTTTTCCGCATACGTGAGTACACAAACACCAGCAATTATTTAATATTTCTGGGTTTGAAGGGAGAGATGGCATTGGAACTTGCTACCTTCCAATCATGTGACAAATTTTCTGTTGTGCCACTTGGAAGCCTGGAAGAATATTTTATTTTTGGTGACTGTGAGTCAACAATGTTTTAAATCAGCTTAGGTTTCTCTTTTTATTTATATAACCACATCAAAGAATACAGCACTGATTAAAAAAATCTATTTCTCATCCTTTAGGTTGCTCCACTTTCAACATACACACTCAGGGAATAATATTAGACAACTGAAAATACAGGATAAAATGAATACTGGTGCTCATCCAAGAAAAATCTAAGCATCAAAAGTATTTTAACATTAGACTACAACTGGCATAAATCAGAAATACATTTTTCAGGGTGTTTTCTCATTTCATGAGTGACAGCCACGCAAAGCTATCATATCCTCTATTAAATCAAAATGGCCTAATGGACTTGGAGAGCTGATTTGGGCAGATCATGTTAGGATGGTATCATCAATTTCTTCATTGGAGTCAGGCAGACCTGAGATCTTCTTCAGCGATCGACGGTAACACTCGGACAACAGCTCATTGCTGGCCGAGTCCAAGATGGCACTGATATTCTGAAATAAGCATGCACAGATGTGCACAGACAATATTTTGTGTTAATAAAAACTATTAATGGATGTGTAGATCTTAGTCATAAACTACAGCTTCAACTACATACTAGTTTAGAAAATTTTAAACCCTAATTTCAGAATGTGAAAGGGATGTCAAATAGCTTGAGTAGTTGAGTAGTGACAGCAAAACATACATTTTCACGTTACTGCATGTGGTGTTATTTTGTGATATTATTTAGAAATGAGAATATTTTCTAGCCTTGTAAAGTCTGAAATACTTCTGAGTCATTTTAAAATATCAGATTAAGCATTTATTCCATTTGTAAAAATTTTATAATTTAATAATAATATGCACTTTTCATATGCATTAACGTGAATGCACTAAAAGCTCACTAGTTATGGAATGTACCTGCATAACAGTATCTCCCTGGCGGAGATGTAGCAGACTGACAATGGTGTGTTCGCTCTGAGCACGGACACTGGTGTTCTTGTCTTTGGTGTTGTCCAGCAGGGCTTTGATGACTGGTTTGATCAGACTGGGCTCCAGCACTGGGATGTCTGCATCTTTCCACACCCACCACAGCACTCGTTCTGTGATCAGGCGTATATCACTTGACTGATTCTGCAGACTCTAGAGAACAAAGTATAGCAGACAGCTCATATTTACAGTTTTCTGTGTTTATAACAGCTTCATACACCTTGCACAACAATCAATTTATTATCCCATTTTCTTCCCAGTTGGGAGTTTTTCATCCTTCCTACCCAAACCAGAGTACATGGCTTTCAAATGGCTGACATGAGCAGGATGACGGTGTGGCAGTAGCTTGCAGGGGCCTCTCCAGCTCCAAAACTGCAAAACGCATACCCTGATGGATTGTTAACTGTTGTTGGAGATTTCAAACATGCAAATCTCAAGACAGTACTCTCAAAATTCCATCAACATGTGGTCTTTGCTACTGGATGTTGTTTAAACATTTTTGCTACTGGATCCTGTTTAAACACAAACATTCCCGGCATGTACACTGCAGAGCCCCAACCCCTCCCTGGACACTCAGACCACATCTCTACTATTCTAATTCCAGCACACAGACTGCTTTGAAGCCACTCTAAACTGGTTCAGATGCAGGTGAAAATCTGTGCTTCAGGGCTGTTTTGAGCATATTAACTGGGACATGTTTAGGGAGACTGCATTTGACAGCAACAACTTGGAGGAGTACACTTTATCAGTGACCAGATATATCAGCAACTGCACCAATGACTCCAATACAACCATCACACAACCCAACCAGAAGCCGTGGATGACCAAGGAGGTGAAGGGCAGCTGATAAGGCAAACTTAAATACAACGTGGGTCAAGTGATCAGAGAAGCAATGCACTCATACATCAAAACTTTTTCCAACTTCCAATGTGAAATTACAATATAGAAAAATTAAATGAAACAATCAGGAACATTTTAGAGCAATAGAAAAAATGCAAATGTCACAATAACCTAATGCATAAGTGTCAACACTCACTTCAAGAACAGTGGTGACACATAGCGAATGTGGCAGGGCATCCAGGTCATCATTAACTACAGGACTACATCTCCTGCCTGCTGCTGATGCTTCCCTTCCAGAAGCACTGAGCAACTTCTACACTTGGTTTGTGGCTCAGTTTGTTCTCACAGACTTCACAGTTCATCTTCAACATCTCTCTGAGCAGCACCATCATTCCAGCATGCTTTAAGTCTTCAATATCCTGCCTCAAAGACTACCATCCCAACATACTCATTGCCATTGTCATGAAATTCTTCGAGAGGTGGGAATGGCAAAACCCATGAATACATGAACGGGTGTAACTCATCAGTAAGGAGGCGCACACAGCATTCACCCGTCAGAGACCTTTGTAGATGTACCTGGTGTCCCATGGAATGCCAGCTAAACAAACACCAAAACATTATGGAGCCACCACCAGCCACCACCGTCTCCTAGTGACATGCGGGGGTTTTCTACACACTCGGACAATCACCATCCGGGCCAACTGCAAACCATGGCTAACAGGCACTGTCCACAAGCTGCTGAGAGCCAGAGATGATTTCAGAGAAGGGGATGAATCCGGCTTGAAAACAGTAACCTGTCCTGTGGCATTAAGAAAGCAAAAATGGATTACACACATAAGATAACCACCCACTTCAAAGACAGCAGAGACGCACAGAGCCTATGGCGTGGCATTCAGGCTATCACAGACTATAAGCCCACACCACAGAGTTGCAAGAGCGACATCACTCCGCTCAACAACTTGAATAGCTTTTTTGCACGCTTTGAAGCAAACAACAATACATGCCCACAGAACACCCCACCACCTCCCCATGACCATACTCTGCGCCTCTCTACAGACAGCGTGAAGAAGACAATAGCTGCAATCAACACCCACAAATCAACAGGGCCAGACAACATCCCTGTGGAATATTCTCAAGGACTGTGCAGAGGAGCTTAAAGATGTATTCACTGATGTCTTTAACACCTCACTGGAGCAAGCCATTGTCCCATCAGGCTTCAAAGCCACCATCACCATCAAATCATCTTCAATCATCCAGTCCACCAAACACCAAAGGAGTCAATGGCAGAATAAGCTGTTTGGCAATGGCAGAGAAGATTTGGCAAATTTTTCATCGGTGCAACCCACATTCTCAGCTCTACTGCTCATCCCACAAATGCATGTTCCTTACAAATGTACCATTTAAAAGGGAAATTAACAGGCATTTCAATGGTATAAGATTTATTGCCAAGAAGCATTTATACAACAAAAAAATAATCTACCAAACACAAATTTCCTTACTTTGGTAAGTCTGGTGTCCATACTCTTCTGGAGTTTTTACGCCTATAAAATGGAGACTTTTGGAAATGCTGCTGACACAATTCTTACCTTGCCATGCACATGTACAGTGTGAATGATCATGTGAAATGCATTGGCAGGTGTGTTACTGTGGATAAAGATTATTTCTGATACAGAGCTAAAATGCCCATCTACATATTTTGCACCCACTACCATTAATCGAGTTCCCATGAAATTAGTAAGATTGATATGAATTGGTATTGGTATTAGGCCATTAGAATGGTCTGTACGAGGGTTTTGGTTTGTGCTCTCCCAGAGAGTGTTTTCACGTCTACCTAAACACACAAATCTTACAGCGCACCACATCAAGATGCCTCCAGATGGAGTTATGCAGCTTCCCTTATCAGTTACCTGAACACAGGAAAAAAGTGATTCAGGAGGAGCTCAAGGCCATGCTTGATATGGGAGCAATCAAGGAGCCCCACAGGAAATGAATCAGTCCACTGATTTTTGGTGCCCAAGTCTGACAGGTCAGTCCACTATACAGACTTTAGAAAAGTCAACATGGTGTCTAAATTCAATGCACGAGTCCACTCCCTTGCATTGACAAACTGCTCTATCAGTAAGGTGCAGCTAGATTTAATGAAGGGATATGGGCAAAATGGCCTTTTCCACTACATTTTTGTTACCAATTTGTGACTTTTCCATTCGGATTCCATTAGGGCCCATGGTGTGCTCGTGTACAGAATCTCCTGCCCTCACAGTACCTACTACGGCTTATGTAAATCAGCGGTCCCCAACCACCAGGTCGCGACCCGGTACCGGGCCGTGGGCCATTAGGTACCAGGTCGCACAGAACGTTTGAATTTTTTTTAAAAATTGATTATTAGTCTAAATGTTTATTTTGAAAAGTGACTTCTGTGCGGAATGACGCACAGACGCATACATGCGTAACCAGCCGTCACCCCAAAAGCACAGCAAGAGAACCAAGGGATATTTTACATGTTTCAAACATTGTCAGGGATTTTGGAAGAGACTGAGTCTGATCCATCATTCTCCCAGCTGGTGCACGATCACCTGTCTTTGCATTTGGAAGAGTAAGAGCGCTACTTCCTGACCACAAAAGACCCACAGACGGCGAAAGAATGGATCCACGACCCATTTGTAAACAAACCTGGTGAACCGAGCCTGTCCGTGCTAGAAGAGGATGAACTGCTGGACATTACAAATGACGGTGGCCTTAAAAGTATGTTTTAAACAACAACTGTGCCAGTGTTCTGGGTTAAAATCAAGGCAGAATATACTGAGATCGCCCAAAAAGCATTGAAAGCCCTGCTTCCATTTCAGAGAAACAAGCTCAGGGCTCTCACTAATTGACTATTTGATTGACTTGTTCACCCTTTTATATAGAAATGACCAGTAATATAAATAAATATTTTCGTTTACAGATATGTTGATTATTAATTTATGAACAAAAGGTTGTTTGTCTGTTGATGTTTGCATTTGACATAAGACCACTGCGGATGATTTTTTATTAGATTACGTCATTAACGATTATCGAGCAAATGTAGGCCTGAGCATATGAAGGCCGGTCCGTGAAAATACTGTCTTAGATGAAACCGGTCCATGGCGCAAAAAAGGTTGGGGACCGCTTATGTAGATGATATCATCAGCAATAGTAATGACTGTCCATGGCAGATGCAACAATTGTGGTCTGTCCTAAAGTTGTTGAGCTGAGTCGGGATAAAAGCCAACCCAAGGTAGTGCGCGACTGGATGGGTGGAAGTACGGTATCTGTTGATTGCATGCTGCCACAGACCCAAAACCAAAATGGAGGTGAGAGTGTTCCTGGGGCTAGCTGGCTATTATTGAAGGTTTATTGAGCTGAAAAGCCTGTATTAAGTTAAAAAAAAAAAGAAAGAAAGAAATACAACCTTGTACATTGAGTATTGGTGTAACGATACAGTCTGTTCAAGATTTGATTTGATTCACGAAACCGAGTTCACAATTCGATTTTCTCATGATGTTTTAAACAAAATTTAAACAAAGAACAATTATGAAAGTCAGTTATTTTATTTCTGAAGTGTAAAACAATTTGCACATTTTCTTGTATGTTTTTTGCAGCTTCACCATATCCTAAATAAAATGTTGGGGAAACTGTAATAACTTTAATAATGTCTGTTTAGCCATGAGCACAGAGGTGGAAGAAGGTGGCTATGCGCCTCACTCGACCCTGCTTGGGATGCAAGCTTTAAAGTGTGGGCAAAACACTTTGTGTGATGCTAGTCCAGCATCATTCACCACTCTCTCCATTTTCTGTTGTCCATAACGAGAGCAATGTTGTGATTAACTTTTACAATCTCCTACTCCGAAACAGCCGATTTCCTTGGCTATGTTTAGCCCGGTGTGCGACTCAAAAAGAAGGTGACTTTTAACTACAAAGCTTGCCATTTTCCACTTTCCGGTGATTATATGACATAGCTCTGGGTAGCCCTTTAATTCCACCCATCTCTGGTTATCGCTACACTGTCTGCCTCTTTCAAAGTTTGCATCATGTTTGCTTTTGTTTTAAAGCTGCTAGGCTGTTAATGAGGCTGAAGACAGTGTTGTGTATGTGAGTATGACGAATGATGTGCTAGTGACAGTAGGCAGCCCCCCTGCTGTTCAAAGAATGCTATTATATACATAAGATGGCATTGTAAACAGAGCGCACATTAGATATCTCCATGATGCACATCACATTTTTGCATCACAATGTATTGTAGTACGATGCATCATTACACCCCTAATATCAAGCACATCAAGTCAGCCTCCAATCTCCTTATATTCGTGCCTGACAAAAGACTGTTACATAATCAACTGATAATTATAAAAAGTAATCAGCAGACTGATCCACAATGTGAATAATCATTGGTTAGTATTCATTAGTAGCTGGAGACCAAATTAGTTAAAAAAAAAAAGCTCCACTTCAACAGACTACAACAGTAAAATACTGCTTTTACATTAAGGAATGAGTAACAATAATCAAATATACACAAGTACAACACATACTAAAACACCATCACCACACCAGTCACTGTAGTGCTGAGTACCTGACCTGTGGTGGTCCTGACCATTAGAGAACAGAGTAAAGGGGACTAACAAAGTATGTAGATAAACAGAAAATGGACAACAAATGTAGAGAAAAGGAGGTGGTCATAATGTTATGCCTGATTTGTGTATAACAGTATAACAATCACAGGGGACATTTCTATTTTTGTGATAATACTTACATAATATTTTCTGGACTTGTAAGCATGTTAGTAATGCCCCTGTTATTAGTGATATTAATATTTGTACTTAAGTAAAGGGTGAGTAGTTCCTCCACCACTGGTGCTAACAGACAACCTAACATGCTTTAGTTGTATACTATTTTTAATCATGCTTATAATTCTGTTAATTCTTTAGGGTCAATCTCGCTCTGCAAAGACACTTCCTGATCCAGGTCAACCAACTCTCACTCAGTCACCTGCAAATTATTGTAAAATACACCAATCAGCCTTAACATTAAAACTACCTCCATGTATCTATACTCTTTGCATTTTATCAGCTCCACTGTCCATACAGGTGCACTGATGGATGATTGTCAGCACTGCAGTGACCCTGATGTGGTGGTTGGTGCTGGTACGAGTGGTAACATTTGTGAGCTCATGACAGTTAAAATGCTAATTATGTATTACTTGTATAACCTTTTCAGTCTTGTTTTGCCTCTTTGCCTCTGTCCCAACTTTTTTAAGTGTGCTGCAGGTGTCACATTCTATTGATTTATATATTTACAAAATACAGTTGGTTTGTCAGTAAAAAATGTAAACTGATTTTATTGTAATTTTATCAGAAAATACGTTCAAGTTTGTTTTGTTTTTATTGCATATTTAGAAAGTGTCTCAAATATTCTGGAAATGGAATTTGTAGATCTAAAATCGATTTGGGATTGTCTGAATATGAATTTACATACATAAAAGCCAATTAAAAGCCAGCACTAACACCTAAACAGAAGAAAACAAGGTTACAGTAGGCTAAAGAGAAGCAATCATGGAGTGTTGATCATTGGATGAAAGTGATATTCAGTGAGGAATTACTCTGCTGCCAGTCCAATAAAACATATAAAGATGAATGCTTCCCCACTTATTCATGATATGGGTTAGTGTGTCAAGTAAAAGAGCAGGGGAGGCGTAGACTGAAGTTTTAAGATCATTAACTCTTTTCTTCAGGCCAGCAGCCTTACCTTTTCTTTCATTTAGAAGAAATGCTAAGCCAACCTGAAAAGTTTGTGGTTCCAAAATTTTAGTGATATTATTGGGGCTGCATACCCATGTTCAATTATGTTTTATTTCTCCTCAGGGAGATATTAGTCTTAGATGTGTTAGGGGAAGAGCATGTCTTGCCCCACTTTAGTTCCATTTATTCCCAGTTTGTGGAAGAACATGGAAAAAACAATGCAGGATTTTGTTGTATGGGCTAACAATGGGATAGGAAAAACTGAAGATTTGTTTAATGGTGAAATATTGTTGAAATTTGAAGAAATCAATGCAAAGTTTGAGATCAAGCGAAATATGTTTCATGAAGTCAGAATATTCAGCTATTAAACAAAAAATGTCATATTTATTTACTTGTTACTAAAAAATGCTGCATGAACATCCTCCAGGTGTGGCGATTCCAATTTTTTTTGCCATGGGTTGTACAACACTCAGTATAATGCACAGAAGTTCTCTTGGTAAATAAAATAGCCTACACTTTTAAAATAACATATTCCCATATATACATATATATCTCCAGAATAGGACTAGGATATTACTCTAGCATCAATACACTGACTCTTTGACAAGAAAACAGTGTTCCTCCCCTGTCTTTGATAACCAGGCACTGGACTATCCCCTCAGTACCTTGCCACCTGCCACACTTCTATGGTGGCATCAAGTTAATGGGAAAAACACCTGCTGTGGCCTGACTCTATATTTCTCCAGCATGGAAGATGCATTTCCGGGAAGGAGTTGAGGACACTAGGGTCAAAATTTCCTGTGACCCATTTTGCCTTGTCAAATTATTAAAGTCACCCAATCATATTTAACATGAGCCCTTATGTACTGCACATGAAAGGAAATGAAAGACAAGAATAGAAAACTAGGTCAAGCTTGACTTAGACTTTCACAATGTTGCATCATGTTGTGTTTTCTATAGATTACTATTACTATTACTATTTAAACAGTTAATTTACAAATCCCATTTCCAGAAATGATGAAAAAGGTTTTACAAATAACACTGGAAGGTTTCTACAATTAGCAGTTTAACTGATAACAGGTGAGGTCATCAAGATTGAGTACAAAAGGGGCACCCATCAATGGCTTAGTCTTTGCAAGCAAGGATGGGTCATGGTTCACCACTCTGTGCCAAACTTCATAAGAGAATTGTCAATCAGTACAAATATAATCAGCACAAGACCACAAATAATTTAGGTGTTTCAGGAAGTCAGGGAAAATCTTGGTGCATAGACGCCAAGGATGGAAACCACTGCTGAATGTGTGTGACCATTGAGTCTTTATGCAGTACTTTTTGAAAAACTGTCTTTCTACGGTGATGGACATAGCCACATGGGCTTGGTCAGTAATACATTAATTTTGTGCAGAACCATCAGTGAGTTCTCTGGACCCAAAATCATCTGAGATAGACTAAAACACAACACATGTTCTATAGTCAGAAGAGTTCATGTTTCAGCTTGTTTTTGGAAAACACAGATGCCAGATTTTATTTGTCAAAGATGAAAAAGACCATCCAGACACATACCAACAAAAAATGCAAAAACCAGCATCTGTGATAGCATGGGGGTGCATCAGTGCCCACAGCATGAGTGATCTGCATGTACAGACCCATTCCAAAAATTTGAATATCATGGAAAAGTTGATTAATTTCCATAATTCCATTCAAAAAGTTAAACTTTTCCTTGATTATAGATTCAGGACCCACAATTTAAATGATTTCAAGTATTTATTTGTTCATTTGGACTTCCAGCTCATTAAACCCCATGAAAATAGGATTTCAAAAAATGTGAATACTGTGGAGAAATCAGCCCAAATTTTACAGGGCATGAATGTTTGAATATGGGAAAGACTGCAGACATAACAACTGGCCAGAAGACCATCAGTGATACCCTCCATAGGAAGGGTAAACCACAAAAGTTCATAGCTAAGAAGGCTGGCTGTTCAGAGAGTGCTGTGCCCAAGCATATCAATGGAAAGTCTAGTGGAAGGACAAAATGTGGCAGGAGAAGATGCACCAGCAAAAGATATGACCATGGGCTTCAGCGGAATATCAAAAAGAGAAGATTCAAGAATCTGGCAGAGATCCAGAAAGAGTGGAATGACGCAGGAGTGACAGCTTCAGAAACCACCACATTCAGACATATCCAGGAGATGGGCTACAACTGTCAGGTTCCTCAGGTCAAGCCACTTGAGCCAAAATAGGAAGCATCTCAAGTGGGCCAAGGAGAAGAAGGGCTGGACCGTAGGCCAGTGGTCCAAGGTTCTCTTTTCTGATGAAAGTAAAGTGTGCCTTTCATTCAGGAATCAAGGTCCAAGGGTTTGGAGGAAGACGGGTGAGGAACAGAACACAAACTGCTTGAGGTCAAGTGTGAAATATCCACAGTCAGTCATGATTTGGGGTGCAATGTCTGGTGCAGGTGTTGGTAAACTCTGCTTTCTTAAATCCAAGGTCTACCAGAATGTTTTAGAGGACTTCATGATTCCTTCTGCTGAGGATCTGTAGGGAGATGCAGATTTCATCTTCCAGCAGGACCTGACCCCTGCCCATGCCACCAGAAGCACCAAAGCCTTGTTTGATGCCCATGCCATCACAGTGCTTGACTGGCCAGCCAACTCGCCAGACCTAAATCCCAATGTGAATCTATGGTGTATTCTCAAGAGGAAAATGAGGGCCACCAGACCCAACAACAAAGAAGAGCTGATGGCAAGCATCAGGGAAATCTGGGCTTCCATAAGTCCAGTCACATCGAGGCAGAGATTAAAGCAAAGGGATTCCCAACCAAATATTGAAGACTGACATATCGTTTTGAAAGTACCATATATTTTGATTGATTTGATGTGATCCTATTTTCTTTTTTTCTGTGGGCCTTGAATCTATAATATATGAAAGTTTAACTTTTTGAATGGAATTATGGAAATTAATCAACTTTTCCTTGATATTCTCATTTTTTTAGAATGGGTCTGTATATGTGTGAAGGAACTATTGATGCACAGGCTTATGTTGGTATTTTGGACAAACATCTTTTCCTAGAAACTCTATATGTATTTCAGCAAGATAATGCCAGGCCTAATTCTGCACAAGTTACAGTGTGGGTTGACCTGCCTGCCTGCAGGCATCATGCATCATGAAGAGGAGAAGTAGACAATGGCGACTAAGGACTGTTGAGCAAGTCACACAGCAAAAACAGGCAAAAGTGCAACAATTAATATTACAATTCCCATAATATATTCCCAAATGATTAAAAAGCATAGTAAAAAAAAAGATGATGTGACTCAGTGGTTAACACAACTCTGTCCCAAATTTTTTTGAGTGTATACCAGGCATCAATTTCTAAATTTGTTTATATTTAACAAATACACCCAAGTTCGACATTGAAAACACTGAAAATCTTTTTTGTCCTTCTGTCTGTCAAATAAAGGTTTAAGTGAATTAGCAAATTACAGATTTCCATTTTAAGAAAGTGGCCCACATTTTCTGGAAATGAGGATGGTATAATAAAATGCTGATAATTGTCAGATTACAGATGTTTTATTAACAATGAAGACTTTAGCACTAACCTTGACGAACTGATTGATAATACGAGGTGAAACAGTATCTTCTCCAGCTGATCTGAGCTGGTGTCTCATGAGGTAACCCATTGCCCTGATCCCACTGCAAGCTATGGGAATCTATAGTGGCACCACCACACAAGGAAAGGAGAAAGGGACAGAGAATCAGAAATAACCAATCATATAAAGTGTCATATGTCAGTTGTCAGACCCCATTATTTCCATGAGTACAGTATTTCATTAGTTATGAGAAAATAGTACTATTGTGTCAATTATATTTTAAACAAAATTGCAACATTCAATGTAAAAATTTAATAAAAATTTACTCAAAACAGTAGCAATGATAATGAATAACAACCCGAGTCATTAAAATATAATATACAAACAATACAACAAACAATGCAGAATGGAATTTTTAGCAGGAGGATATTACTCTGTCTGCAGTGGTGTTGGATAACACAACATCCATTAGAGTGGAGCTGTACTCTGGAGAGCACAGTTGTTCAGGTGCAGACTTCACAGCTACAGCAAGAGCCATGCTGCGGCCATGGCGTACCATCCAGTCCACTCCTGACACATCCGCTATGGGAGATTTCATATCATCAGTACAAATATCTAATGTATAGAGAGCAATAAAGTGCTCAATTTCATTTTAATTTTGTGTTAACTGAAAACAAAAATTATTGACATACTCAGTGAATAACCTTCCTTTCTGCAAATCTAATCCTTATCTAATCCAAATCTAATCCTAAAAAAGTAAATGAAGACCATGTTATCCAACACAATATACAGTGGAGGAAATAAGTATTTGATCCCCCACTGACTTTAAAAGTTTTATAACAAAAAAAATAAATGAAAC
>JAOVYV010000030.1:246124-257687 GCA_025674545.1 Hassar affinis
AAATGCAAATTATTTTTTATTTCTCATTTCATGTAATTTTCCCTGTTTTTCTTTTGATATTCTATGTGGCACTGTTAAAATACAGCTGGCATAAAATGAGATGTTTTATTTATTTTTTTGTTATAAATTTTTTAAAGTCAGTGGGGGATCAAATACTTATTTCCTCCACTGTAGGTGTGCTTTCCTAGAAGCACCTGATTACCCATTGTGGGGCTTCAAGGAATTCCAGGGGGTATGGGTAAATTGGAAGGTACTTAAAAATATATTTAAATGACCATTCCAGAAGTGCCAACCTATAAATTTTTCTAGAGCATTCACTGAGGCATGTCTGATGGTCAAAAACAAAAAGAAAATCCTGCATAAATCTCTTTTGTTGGCTGGAAACACATGAAACATATACACAACCTTTGATTTGATATAGTAATTCAGCATAGGCATGCCACATCTCATCGAGTGCCCCGAAGTTTTAATACACATTTGATGCCTTTGGAATGATCTAAACTCAGGAAGATTGGTAGTCATCAAACGTGGAAACATTTTAGAATTCTTTAATCAATTGCCTTGGGTGGGGCCAGTGCACTCCATAGCACCCCCTAACATTTCTGAATGAGTTGCCACATTATTATCTTTTCATAACTTGGTTGTGACATTCCCCCTCACCATGGCAGACATATTGCCTATTGGCTTGTATTAACTCATCCCAACAGGAAATTAACCAAGAAAGTTACAAATAATTTTTTTCACAAACTCTGGGTTTTTTGGAATCTCTGGAATCTAGCTGGTATAAACTTCAGACACATGTAATGAAAAACTGTGAAGGAATATTGGATAGTTTGAACAAGAATGTAATGGCAGTCAATTGATTTGATTTAGAGGCAACACTAAACAAGATGCAAGGGTATTCATGGTCATAATTTGATCTGCCTCAAATTCTGTATGGTTACAAATGGGTGACTCCTGATTACACCAGTGTGGCAATTAGGGCAACCTATAGCACACACTTGAACATAATTGAATGTCTGATGTCTGGAACTAATGGAGAAAAATTCTGAATATGTCTGATATAGAAACCATTATTAATTGCATTGCTTTTATATCCTTATTTCTGAACATACCTCTGGAATCACATCATTGACACAAAATAAACACTTAAAAAGGTGCAAACAGGATGTAACAATTCAAGTGCAAACAGGGCATAATTACTCTTTAGCTACTCAGGTTGGATTATATAGTAACATTTTCTGTGCCTTTGTGGTTGAGCTTACCAAGGACATGATGTAAAACAGTCCTCAGCTCTTCTTCAGACAGGAAGGCACACAATGCACCAACACAGCCAGCAGAGGCCATTCGTGTGGCATCCTACAAACAGACACACACAGGCACACATGCAAAAGCTTTTACCAATGAAACTAAGATGATGCAAAACCACATCCTGAGTGCTTTGCCACAAAAATGATTTAATATTAAACTCAGTGTCCTCTTTTCAAACACAGGGTGAGCCAGAGAGACCTGACAATTAAAAAAAAAAACCCACAATAATTAATCATAACTTTTATTTGAAAATACAACCATAACACTAACCTTTTAACCAAATTTTGTTTCTGAAATTCATTGCACACTTGTGTTGGTAATTTCCAAAGAAAGAAAATGTTTCCTAGCTGAATGATGCAGACTCCTTATTACAGATGCACATACTTTTCATTGTTTCAACAATTTCTAGCATTCGAACTGTATGTGAAACCGGTGAGACGTATCCGAGATGGCTGTGGCAGAGAGTATGAGCCTTCATGGACTATAACCCCACACAGAGAGGAGGTGGAGTAGCTGACCAGGTGGTGTAAAAACAACAGCCTCTCCCTAAATGTGAAGAAAGCAAGGAGATGGTCCTGGACTTCAGGAGAGGCAGCAATGAGTACCCCTGCTGACCTTTCAATGGCAATGCTGTTGAAAGGGTCAACAGTACTACGTTCCTCCCATCAGGAATTGAATGAGAAGGAACTGAATGCACATGCACTTTTTACAACTTCATGCAAAATAGTGGTGGGCAGATCAATCCAAATTCTGATAGTATTGATACCAATGTTAGTATTCAGTATCGGAACGATACTAACGTGATGGGAACGACACTTTAGTTTCAGCCTCTCTACTCTACGTTCAGTACCTTTCTCCAGTTTCATCAAAAAGTAGACGAGTTTGTGCACACATCGCTGCTTTCACATCTTACATGCACGCTTTGCTTCTCCTCCTCCTACCCACTCTCCTGCATTTTGTTGTAGCTTGGTCACATGACTCAGTGATGCTGAGAGCAGACAGTGTAGGCTGCAGTGAATGAGAGCAGGGCATGGCAGAGAGAGAGGGGCATAGTGTGGAGATTTTACGGCTATCACTAAAACCTTACAACCTACGATGTGTATACGACAGCTATTCTCCAACACCTCTGATTAAAAAAAAAACAAAAAAACAGAAAAAGAAAAGTCCAAGCTGCAAAAGAAATGGCTGAATATAAAAACCCTTTTGTGTTAACTGAAAGGGACACTGTAAGATTCCTATATTTAGGCTACATGTAGATAGGCTACAGCTTTAATTATTTTGTTATTCTAGTAGTAATTTTGTGCAGAATTCAGTTTGCAAATTTAGTTCATTAACGTAATAAAAATTAATAACTAATTAACAGTGGAAAGCAAAATTCAGCTCATAAATCATGATACACTGCTCTGTCCTACATAGGAAAGTACATAGGTTGCTTTTTTTTTTTATAAGTAAAAACTAAAAATTGTGCAGTATCACCCACCACTAACGGTAAATACTGCACTCAGGGATATTACAGCTCTTTTAGTCCAGTAATTTAAAGATTTATCCACCACTTTCCTATACCTATGCTGCTCTTTGATCCACTACTATGTTTTTAAATGTGTTCTTTTTTTTTCTTATGAGTGACTGTTACACAGTGCGACTGTTTGTTGATTGAGCATTATTTGTGGAGAACAGTATCTCACCTCTGTAGATGCTGAAGGTGTATGATGGAAGTGACAAACTAAACTGAAATGAGTTTGTCAAACACTGATCTCATCTCCAAACATGAGGAATTCTGATGCTTGATGTGAACATTAACTGAAGCTCTTGAACAGCATTTTATGCATTGTGCTGCTGCTACATTCAGGACCCTTCAAAAGTACTAGAACAAGTTCAGTTCTTCTGTTCTTGTAATACACTGAAGACATCTGGGTTTGAGATTAAAAAATAAATACGAGTCAGGTGTTCAGAATTTCAGCTTTCATTTCTTGATACCTAAGTCTAGAGGTGTTCAACAAATTTAAACATGGCACCTTTGCTGGCAGACCACCCACTTTTTAGGTGAGCAAAACTACTAGAACAGAGAACCTTAAAGTAAATTGAATAATGCTTAATATTTGGTTGCATATACCTTGCTTGCAATAACTGCATCAAGCCAGCAATCCTCTCATCAAAGTGTTATATTCATAAAGACTACACTTCAATCACATCTAGAGTTTATCACACCTCATACAGCCAATCACTTCTAAGCTGAGATAACTGCATTGTTGAATTCTTCATGCTCTGACATTCTGGACTCAATTACTCCACTTAAATTTTAGAAATCGAGACACTCAAGACCTCACTATTGCTCTGTGCAATATAAATAAAATTCAATTAATGTAGTTTTTTTTTCTTTCCTCAGTGGACATTATTGAAGTATTATTCTTTGAGTCTCGCAGGTCTGTCGCAGGTGTCAGCTATGGCAAGTTCTAAACAAAAAACTGATGTATCTCGTGTAGGCCACAGCAAAGTTTTGCAGCCTAGTGAAACTACGTCCCCCCCGAGTCGGCTAAAAAACATAGCTAAGGCTGCTGTTACTCTGAGTTTGAGTCTGAGGGTGAGTTAACTCGTTTTGTTATGTTTTTCTTATATGTTATGTTTAACCCTGGTCATCATGCTTTATTTGTCTTCTTACTCTCACCAGGTATTTTAACTATTCCTCACTCAGTATTTAGCACTCCTTACTTAGCACCCTCTATCCGATTATGACTCTCCCAGAGGGTACTTACTCATAGGAGGCAAGTTAAAATTTTGTAGTTGGATTTGTAAGGGTTTAAATCAGCCTAATACATGGAGCAAGGAGCTCCACCACCTTCAGCATCTAAAAGTTCACACTGTTTATCTCCAAGAGACACATTTAAAACAATCTGATCATGCAAGGTAAAGAACAAGATGGGTTGGACAAGTGTATGACTCCTCTTTTCAATGGAAATCAAGGGGGTGCTGAAAACCTGATCCACAATTCAGTTAACTTTATCTGTTCTGATATTATAAGTGACCCAGGTGGACGGTATATCTTTGTTACAGGACAGCTTTGCGGCACCTCAGTGATTCTGGCCAACATTTACGGCCCAAATTGGGATAATGCTAACTTTTTCCAGTCAGTCTTTTCCAAAATCCCTGAATTCTCAATCCATTCTCTATTCTCTAATTTTGGGAGGGGACTTTAATTGCTGGCTCGATCCTTCTATGGATCGTTCTTCCAACAAGCATAGAGAAACTTTAAGGTCAGCTAAAATTATATAGTCTTTTATGAGGGAATTCTCTGTTTCAGACCCTTGGCGTTTCCTTCATCCATTTGACAGAGAATACTCGTTCTTCTCTCCAGTTCATCACACTTTTACGCGCATTGATTACTTTTTGATAGATTATCGTCTTCTCATCAGTATAATCCTGATCGTATAACACTATAGTCATATCAGATCATGCTCCAGTTCTGATGGACATGCATTTCCAAAAACATAAATATATGAGTCCCCCATGACGCTTAAATATACGTTTATCATCAGGTGGAGGACCTTCTTTTAAAATCCAAATACACCTACTATGAACATGGAGATAAAGCAAGCAGATTGTTAGCTCAGCAGTTGCAACAAGCTTCAGTTGCTCATCGAATCCCACAAATACGCACTCAGTCTGGTGTTACATCAGACCCCCAGATGATTAATGATCAATTCAAGGATTTCGACGTCTCCCTTTATAGGTCTTAACTGGAACCAGATTTTTCATCTTTTGAAAGATTCTTTAGTTTAGTCGACATACCAAGTGTGGACTCCGGGCTAATGGAGAAAATGGAAGAGCCAATTACCATAGACAAACATAGAGCAGCTAATTTAATGCAATCAGGCAAATGTCCAGGGCTGCATGGATACCCCATAGAATTCTACAGGAAATTCTTTAATAAACTAGGCAATATCTTGATTGATGTATATAATGAATCTTTCAATCTATCTAAATTGGCCCCAACACTTTCTATGGCGACTATATCATTAATATTAAAGAAAAAGAAAAATCCACTCTCCTGTGCTAGCTATCGTCCTATTAGTTTGTTATCTGTTGATTTAAAACTACTGTCCAAATTGTTAGCCCTACGTCTTGAACCTGTGCTTTCTTTAATAATTTCTCCAGATCAGACTGGGTTTATTCCAAATAGACAATCCTTTTTTAATATCCATCGCCTTCTTAATGAGGTATATAATCCTTCTATTTAAAAGTTGCAAGAGGCTGTAATCTCAGTAGATGCGGAGATCGGGTGGAATGGTCTTAACTTTTCTATGCAATGAGAAAGTTTGGTTTGGGCAAAAGATTCATGTCCTGGATGAAACTACTCTATGCCTTTCCCACAGCCTCAGTTAGGACTAATAACATACACTCAGAGCAGTTCCCCTTATAGCGTTCAAATCGCAAGGGCTGCAATCTAAGTCCCTTCCTATTCACTACTGCCATTGAGCCTTTAGCTATCGCTCTTCAGTCAGACCCCTGCATAACAGGTGTAATAAGAGAAGGTATGGAGCAGAGAGTTTCTTTATATGCAGATGATCTCCTTTTGTACGTTTCCAACTTTTCTGTATCTATCCCAGCTGCTCTTGATATTTTAACCATGTTTGGACAAATATCAGGTTATAAACTTATAAAAGTGAAATTTTCCCCATCACTGCAGCAGCTCGCAATTATCCACTGAATAAGTTCCCATTTACTGTTGCAATGCAGGGCATTACATACTTGGGCATTCAAATTACACCAAAATTCTCAAAAAAATCTCTTCATGGCAAACTTTGAAACTTCAAGCAACCAATTAGGGAATTTTAATCATTGATCATTATTACCCTTATCCTTGCAGCCAGGATAAATTCTATTAAAATTCACTCCTATATCTTTTTCAGTGTTTGCCGATTTTCCTCCCTCAGTCATTTTTTAGAAAAATCGACAGCCTTATTTTGGAGTTTATATGGAATAAGAAGACTCCTAGAATGGGGAAAAATATTTTACAAAAACCTAAGTCTCTAGGAGGTCTAGCTTTACCTAACTTCATGTTCAACTATTGGGCTTGCAACATTAGAGTAATACAATACTGGATACAGTTGGAGAAATCATATTATTGCCCCACTTGGTTAACTCTGGAAGCAATGTTTTGCAGACCACCTTCATTGAAATCTCTTGCACATACTCCTATTAATTTCTCTTCTTCATATTCCACTAAAAATATAATAGTTAAGTCCACAATTAAGATTTGGAAACAGTTTAAGCGGTACTTTGGCTTGCAGACCCCTTCCTTTCTGGCCCCTATAGCTGCCAACCCAGCATTTATATAGTGGGGAAAAAAGTATTTAGTCAGACACCAATTGTGCAAGTTCTCCCACTTAAAAAGATGAGAGAGGCCTGTAATTGACATCATAGGTAGACCTCAACTATGAGAGACAAAATGAGAAATAAAATTCAGAAAATCACATTGTCTGATTTTTAAAGAATTTATTTGCAAATGGCTTTCGTTTTGGCTCTTCTGTAAAATCCCATTTTCCCATAAATCCCATTTCCCAATCCCATTTTAGGTGATTTCTTGCACACTTGTTTCTCATTTGTTTTGTTGTTGCATTTTCAGTTTATTCACCATATTACCAATGGAGGCATTATTATTCTGGTTAATCATATTTAAGGGAAAATATTGCCAGATGATACTTTTTAGAATCAAGTGTTTGTGTGCTGTTTGAGAATTTATTTATATATCAGAGTACTTACACATACGAATGTGGCTATATGTAACCAAAGTAGGCTGCTTATTCACCTGAATATATTTCTCGGCATCTAGAAAGAGCAAAATCAGTGATGATACCCAGACTAAAGACAGTAGATTGTCATACCTCATCATGTCCCAGCATGCTTAGCAAAGTGGTGGTGATATTCTTCTTGATGGCAGGGTCAACCTTAGTTCCAGCACCTTGAATGACAAACCTCAGGGCTTGAAGCATGGTCTCCCTGCATAGGTTGTATGCCAGAATATTAGGAAGGGAATACACTGTGTACATAATAATTTAAGTCCATATTCTAATGAAATGAAATAAAACAAGTAAGAGCAGTTTTTTCAACTGAAAATAGACCTAACAGATGATCAAAAGGTAAATACAGCTAACTAGGCTATAGAGGGATACAAAGCAACTGAATCTGCAAAGATGTTGAGTCATAACCACCAAACAGTGAAGAGAATTGAGAGTCAATAGGGACACCAAAAATACAATACGAAAATATGCAAATTAACCTCAAGAGAGTTTAGAAGAATTAAACAGTAAGTATCTAGGAACCCTCTGGCCTCAAATTTTGAGACTGACTTAATAATTTATAGTGACTTCTGCAATTTACACTGATATAGTGAGCATCAGGGCAGTGGTGGCTCAGTAGTTAAGGTGTTAGGTTACTGAATAGAAGGTTGGGGGTTCAAGCCCCAGCGCCACCAAGCTGTCACTGTTGGGCCCTTGAGCAAGGCCCTTAACCCTCAACTGCTCAGCTGTATAAATGAGATAAATGTAAGTCACTCTGGATAAGGGTTCTGGGCCAAATCCTGACTGTTGGCAACCCATTCTTGCCTAATTAGTGCTTGGAATTTATCAAAATTTTTGAGATTTTGTTTGTCCACTAGCTTTTTGAGGACTGACCACAGGTTCTCAATGGGATTGAGATCTGGGGAGTTTCCTGGCCATGGACCCAAAAATTCACCCAACCCAAAAATGTTTTGTTCACCCAGCCACTTAACTGTCATTTTTTTCTTGTGCAATAGTGATCCATCATGCTGGTAAAAGCATTGTTCATCACCAAATTTCTCTTGGATCACTGGGAGAAGTTTATCTTGGAGGATGTTTTGATACCATTCTTTATTCATGGCAGTCTTCTTAACTGTGAATGAGCCCCATACATATGAATGGTGTCAGGGTGCTTGTCTTTTGGTATGACACAGGACTTTTTCGTCTGCAGACAATAATTTTTCCAGATGTCCCAGTCTGAAGAGGGCTTCATCAAAGAAAATAACTTTACCGCAGTACTCTGCAATCCAATCCCTGTATTTCCTGCAGAATGTTGGTCTGTCCTTGATGTCTTTCTTGGAGAGAAGTGGCTTCTTTGCTGTTCTTCCTGACACCAGGCCATCCTCCAAAAGCCTTCACCTCACTGTGTATGCAGATGCACTCACACCTGCCTGCTGCCATTCCTGAGCAAGCTCTGCACTGAAGGTGACCCGATCCTGTAGCTGAATCCTCTTTAGAAGACGGTTCTGGCACTTGCTGGACTTTCGTGGGCGCCCTGAAGCCATCATCACAGCAACTGAACCTCTTTCCTTAAAGTTCTTGTTAATCCGATAAATGGTGCAATCTTATAAGCAATACATTGCCTGAGAAGCCCCTTTAATGCAAACCAATGATGACTGCTTCCTTAGAGGTAATCATGGTTAATAGAAAATTACAATGATTTCAAGCACCACCCCCCTTTAATGTAACCAGTCTGCTCTTCTAAATCTGCATGACAGAGTGATATCAGCTGCCTTGTCCTCATTAACACTTTCTCCTGAGCTGTTTAATATGATGTTGGCCCACCCTTTGTAGCTATAACAACTTCAACTCTTCTGGGAAGGCTTTCCATAAAGTTTAGGAGTGTGTTTATGGGAATTTTGTGAGGTCAGGCACTGATGTTGGATGAGAAGGCCTGGCTTGCAGTCTTCACTTCAATTGATCCCAAAGGTGTTCTATTGGGTTGAGGTCAGGACTCAGGCTAGTCAAGCTCTTCCACACCAAACTCGCTCATCCATGTCTTTAAGGACATGTCTTTGTATGCAGTCATGTAAGAACAGGAAGGGGCCATCCCCAAACTGTTCCCACAAAGTTGGGAGCATGAAATTGTCCAAAATCTCTTGGTATGCTGAAGCATTAATTCCTTTCACTGGAACTAAGGGGCAGAGTCCAACTCCTGAAAAACAACCCCACACCATAATCCCCCCCCCTCCACCAAACTTTACACTTGTAACAAAGCAGTCAGACAAGTATCGTTCTCCTGGCAACCGCCAAACCCAAACTTGTCCATCAGATTGCCAGACATAGAAGCGTGATTCATTAATTCAGAGAACACGTCTCCACTGCCCTAGAGTCCACTGCTTTACACCACTGCATCCGACGCTTTGTATTGCGCTTGGTAATGTAAGGCTTGGATGCAGCTGCTCGGCCATGGAAACCCATTCCATGAAGTTTTCCACACACTGTTGAGCTAATCTGAAGGCCACACTTGAATTTTGGAAGTCTATAGTGATTGACTGCAGAAAGTTGGTGACCTCGGTGACCCATTCTTTCACAAATGTTTGTAGAAGCAGTCTACATGCCTAGGTGCTTGATTTTATACACTTGTGGCCAAGGAAGTGATTGGAGCACCTGAATTCAATAATTTGGTTGGGTGAGTGAATACTTTTGGCAATATAGTATATTTCCAAGAGTAAAGATGTTTAGATTTTGAAGATTTTGAATTTTATAATTTTAATCATGTTTTGCTGTTTGTTTATTAAATAGATTGTAAAAACAACATATTTCCTAGCTGCATAATAATCATGTACACATATATTTTGGAAAAATCATTTTTTCCCCTTCTAAGATTTTTTTCCCTTTATATTACTTTTACTACAAGGACTGAATTGGGAACGCTTAAAAAGGTATGTCTATTTTGTATGTCTGTAGTATTTTTTACATTTACACAAAAATCACATCTCCATAGCAATTATGTAGGCAGTGTAGTTTCAAACACTCTTTCCTACTTTCTCCATAAAACTAAGCCTGCTTTCCAACATTTTTTAAATATTAATCCAAACAAGCAGCTTTACTGACATCTTTAATTACTAAGCTACACCACCTAATCTTATCAGTGGAATGTGTGTATTCTGCTAAAATGCTGCCTCTATATTGGAGCAACTCCTTGCTAAGCAGTATTAAGAGTAGACTGCAATGCACCTGACGCCTGAGTCCTCAGCGTTGCGAATGGCTGAGAGCTGCTCTGTAAATAGCGGGTCCACTTTTGTGTGTATGGAAACAAGCTGTCCCAGAGCTTCAGCAGCCCTGAGCCTTACAGGCCTGCTTGTGTCCTGCAGAGCCTTAAGGAATGTGGTCTGGAGTTGTGGAAGGAATGGCTTCAGCGCTATGCCAACCTACAGAGAGCAACATATGAGGACAATTATCACATTATGCTTTGTTTCTCAATAATATACACAAGATGAATTTTGTATAACTAATGCATTTTTTAAAATCCTTATGTTCTATTTCTAAGTGCATGTTTGTCAGAATTCTACAGTCTGTGCACATTTTTCTTGCGTTTATATGATAAATTCTCTAAGTTATAGCAAAAACAATGGAGGAAATAAATGTAGAGTAAATTTCTTTTTTAAATATTAATTTAATTTGCTCGATTAAATATTTGCATAACTGCAAAATAAAAACAAAGCAAAAACCTTATGAAGCAGTATGGTCAGGGTCTCAAGCAGAGCAGTCTTCACAGTCCAGGCAAAACGATCTCCAAGTATACGGATAAGTGGCCCAGTGATACTGACTACAGAGGGCCGCAGAGCCTCAGCGGAGGTCAGCTTGATGACAGCACCTAATGCACGTGCTGCTTCCTCCTTCTGTTCTGGGCTTCCTGTTAGCACTCCCTCTCTCAGAACAGGCAGAATACATGTGACTCCCTGAGGCAGGAAAAAAACAGTTACTCAAAGTTGAAACCTCAAGACATGTCTCAAGACATAACTCAGTAATACTGTCTGTACCTTTTTGGGCAAACAGAAGCCAGGTAGGTGTTCTCCCCTCACTTCAGCTGCTGCTGAACGGATATCTCTGTGCAAGTCATCTATCAAAGCCAGCTGACTCCCAGCATCCAACTTCTGCACACAAAAATGGTTTGTGTGTATGCATGCATACATCAGGTATATACAGGTCCTTCTCAAAAAATTAGCATATTGTGATAAAGTTCATTATTTTCTGTAATGTACTGATAATACTAATGATGTACTTGATACTAATGATTTTGGCATACAGCTCATGAAAACCCAAAATTCTCACAAAATTAGCATATCATGAAAAGGCTCTCTAAACGAGCTATTAACCTAATCATCTGAATCAACGAATTAACTCTAAACACCAGCAAAAGATTCCTGAGGCTTTTAAAAACTCCCAGCCTGGTTCATTACTCAAAACCGCAATCATGGGTAAGACTGCTG
>JAOVYV010000030.1:306215-316850 GCA_025674545.1 Hassar affinis
AGGTAACGCAGACATGAGGGAGCCCTGGGACATGAAGCGCCAGCCACTCCACCGTCCACAAACCTGAGTGATCCTGTTAGAGTGGGGGTGACAGCATCCAAACATCCCAGTTTACCAGAAAACTCTACGCCTACGAACCCTCCAGATCTGCGCCTTTACCTAAACCCCTTTGAGAATCTATGGGGTATTCTCAAGAGGAAAATGAGGGCCACCAGACCCAACAACAAGGAAGAGCCGACATCAAGCTTCAAGGAAATCTGGGCTTCCATAACTCCCAGGCAATGCCACAGGCTGATTGCCTCAATTAACATATATTTTGAAAGTACCATATTTTGATTTGTTTGATGTGATCCTAATTTCTTTTTTTCTGCAAAAACTGAGTAGTAGTTTGGACTGAAAGTTTAACTTTTTGAATGGAATTAAGGAAATTAATCAACTTTTCAACAATAAAATTTATTTTTTTTGGAATGGGTCTATATATGCCGGGTGCAAGGCTCAATGCCATACCAATAACATATGGGGGCGCTTTGGAGTCCCTGGCTCATACCTGGGGCCATGCCTGTGAACAAGTGCTGTCAAGAGGACAGATGTGTGTACCAAATTTCATGAGTTTCTGCCTCTGGTGCTCAGGCCATAAACCGGTTAAAATTATGGAAGCCCTAAGACGCATAGTGAACTTAGACTCCATTTTCTCATGATAACTTTGTTTTCTCAATATCTTGACTTACTTATGGGTGCATTCCACTTTTAACATCATGCATGCTGGACACAAAATAACACATGCTGGTTAGAAATTTTGTTGAAGCATCACAACTAGTACCATGGTGCGGTACCTGGACCCTACAGAGGTTGCACAGGTAGTCCAACTCCTGCAGGATAGCACATCAATATGTGCCATTGCCATAAGGTTTGCTACATCTCCCAACACAGTCTCAAGAGTATGGAGAAGATTCCAGGAGACAGGAAGTTACTTTAGGTTTGCTGGGTTGTGAAGCAGTAGAGTTAGTATACAGTGAATAGCCCTATTTGAGTCATGTTCTAATCCATATTATGGCAAGAACTACTCAACTAAGTAAAGAAAAACAACAGTCCATCATTGCTTTAAGAAATAAAGTTTAGTCAGTTGAGATGGTTTGGGATGAGTTGGAGCACAGAGTGAAGGCAAAGCAGCCAACAAGTGCTCAGCTCCTCTGGGAACTTCTTCAAAAGTGGAAAACCATTTCATGTGATAACCTCATGAAGCTGATTGAAAGAATGCCAAGAGTGTGCAAAGATGTAATCAAAGCAAAAGGTGCCTACTTTTAAGAATCTAAAATCTGAAACGTATTTTGGTTTGTTAAACATTTTCAAGTTTACTACATACTTATGTGTTCCTTCATAGTCTGGATGACTTCAGTATTAATTTGTAATGTAGGACTGGTACTATACATAATTTTAATCAGAACATTCCCCTGAGTGAGCAACAAGGCTACAATTAAACAAAGTGCATGAAAACATCAAAGCATTTTATTGATAATATGAATTCAGCCAGTAACTACAGTGCCAAACAAAATGACAGTTAATGAAAATAATATATACCTGCAGTTTCACATTGGGTAAATAAACACAATAAATGAAGGCCCACTAAAATAGACTGGAGCAGTATAAACAAAGAAAAATGTAAGCCCTATTTTTAACAGTAAAATCACATGCTAGAACAAAAAGGGGAGAACCTTTAAAAACCAGTGTCATAAATGGACTATGAAACATATGGACTATTGAGTCCTCTTGGCACCTAGCTCTCAGTATGACAAGAAGAATGGGATAGGAAAGATGAATTAATCACAGCATCTTCTTTAAAAGTGATTTATACATTATGTATGAAAAGCTCATGTGTTTGAATTGCATCCTCATTCCAGTGACAAAAATATGTGTTCCCAGAGGATAATACATACAGATAAAAGACTATTGGCTGGATTTTCTTCTGTCAAGGATATAATTCTGAAAAATGTAAAGAAATACCCACTTTTACTTTTGGGGGAATTTTAAAACTGGTGTTATATTTCTAATCCTTAATCTTTCATCTATCATAACCCATTCTTTAAAATGTCTGAGTGACACTTAAGACTTTTAGGCAAAATAAAATATAATAAAAAGAAAGGGAGAAAAATACATTAAAATACCAAACAATACAGCAGTTATAACATTGCCCAGAATTGTCTGAGAGAGAGAAAGACATATTTATATTTAAACCAATCATATACTGTATTAAAAGGATATAAATTGCACAACATTGTCACAGCTATTTAGTTAACCAACCCATGATTTGCTTTAAGAAATCAAAATGAATAAGTGGTTATAATGGTAACAGTAAGAAAAATGAGGCCAAGTTATCTGAATACAGTAAAGTATTTTTGAGACATATTTAGTGATTTCAACAACATGACTGTAAGAGTAAACGGTTCAATAATGTGTACCCTCCCCTGAAAAAAACAAAAGCCTTGGCTTCTCTCTGAACAGATCAGGATGATTCCAAATTTTCAGGAGTATAGTTAAGTAACTCCTTGAGTACTCACCACCACACTAATCCTATTCAATATATGTAGGTGATCAAGGCTGCCTTGTTACGGGCTGGTAATTGTCAACACACCAAGAACACCAATCTCCATAGAAATGTACATATCAGGTGCTAAACTATTATTTTTGGTATAATTCATGTATTATAATTTCTGATAGAAAACAAGGCACTGAGCACAGTAATATAAATTGTTTCTTGCAAATGCTAAATACACTGAGCAAAATGTTGACCCCACATCCAATTGTTACAAATAGTGATCACATTTTGCCACAGTGGCATTTTGTATTTCAACTGATCCAAACTTGATCCAAAGCCACATTCCTAAAACAGATTATTTCACACTCAACCAGTGAGCAGACATTTGCACACAATTCTCAAAAAAACAAATTCAAACCTCTACATTTCTTATATAAATGCTTTCCCCCTCCATATTACATAAGGCAACTCAGATTTTGCTGCATATCCAACACACTCAGAAAAACTCAGAAAAAAGCCAAGCACACATGCTTCAGTCTAACTGAAGAGCTTGATGAAGCAGCCATGGCAGTATGGTTTGTCATTCTGCTCCTTGAAAGTGCCCTTGTTGAGCTGCTTGAGGCAGAAGGCACAGACAAAATGCTCAGGGTGGAACTTCTTGCCCATGGCTGTGATACACCGGCCTGTTATGGGCTTCTGGCAGCCAGAGCACAGAGAGCCACGTCGTTCATGGTAGTGAACCTCACAGTATGGCTGACCATCATGCTCAAAGAAACTGCCATTCACAAAAGGGGTAAAACACTCCTAAAGAACACATACACAAAGGAAATGGTACATTAACAATTAAGATTATGGAGTGGAATGTTCATCAGTCATGCACAAAATACACTTCACATTTTGAAGCAAACACACTTACCCTACAAACAAAGCACTCAGGGTGCCAAAGGCTATTCAGAGCAGATATGTAATTTTCCAGGATGGCACGTGCACAGCCACCACACTTGGGAGCAAATAGGTCAAAGTAATCTTTACGGCAGTAGGCCTTCCCATCTTTCTCATGAAAACCTAAAAAACATAAGGTGAGAGGCTGCAGCACTGCTGGAAGCTAAACAAAGTGGGTGCAGAGGGCAGTACTGCACCAGCAGAATCTACTCACCCTCAGGGCCAAAGAAAGCCCCACATTGAGCACAGAAAAAGTGTTCAGGATGCCATGTCCTATCCAGAGCAGTCACTACTTTCTGCAGAGGGGAAAGGCAAACAATGATTCTGTATCGCTTCTATATCGCTACATCATTATAATCATATTCTAAATTAGGCATTTCCTTCCAATTATACTAGAATTCTTCTAAATGCATCTGCAGAACAGCAATACAGTTGATAAATATTTGAGTTCAAAACATTAAATTCTAAGAGTGCAGTCTAATGCAAGTGTTCTCACATCCAGAATGGGACCATTGCAGTAGTAGCAGCGAGGAGAGAAGAGGTGATGGTAGTCCCTCTCACAGTACGGCTGTCCATCACGCTCAAAGAAGTTTCGAGAACCAATCTCCTCCTGACAGTGAGAGCACACAAAATGCTCCGGGTGCCATGTGCGTCCCATGGCGGTTACTACCTATAAAACACCCACAGTGTTCTGCACTTACTCACCAGCTGATATTTATGCAGCATACTCTGGTGATAACTTGTACTACTTAATACTTTTTACATTGGTGATAAACTACCGCTGATCTATCATGTGATGATATTTGTAATAATACATTTTAGTTGTAACTGGGTCCTGATGTCCGTTTTTATGGGGGAATTAAGAGAACTAACTATAAATTGATTAAAGAGGAATATTATAGCATTTCTTTGCAACATCGCCTTACATTCAAGAAAAGAAGTACCACTGTATACTCCTCACCTGGCCAACAATAGGTTTGCAGCAAGCCCCACACACTCCTTTGGCCACAGTCTTTACACCCAGCTTATGTAAGTCAGACTGCAGGCTTCCCAGCATGTTGTCTAGTTTATTGACCTGTGTGTTTGGACCCTTTCCCTGAGCCATGATCTAAAAGTGATGAGAAAGGAAACAGATCAGGCCAGTCCAAAAATGAGCTGCCAGAATAAAATAGTCTTAATAGAAAAAAGACACGGATGCAAAAAAAAAAACCACACACACACATGAGAAGCTTGATCTCTACATATGAATCTATAAATCATCCCTATGTTCAGCAATGCCATTACAGGTGCTGCAGCGAATCTATTTGTATGACATCCTGGGAAAACCATTCACCAGGTGAAATTCAGACTTTGGCAAATACATGCTTTCCTGAATTCAATTCCATTTGGAGATTAAATTTTGATTAATCAGCACTTGGGGGGGGGGGTCAGTAATTTTCCCATCACTTACATCATAACAGCCATATACAATTGTTCCCTCACCAGAAACTCTGAAGTTAATGAAGAGAAGAAAAGGGGAGAAAAAAAAAAGTCCTAGTCCTGTCAGACAGAAACCCGGAAACACCTCGGTCCTGAAAAATACCTTGGAATTGATTCACTGCGGTATATAAACTACTCAGAATATGAAATCTCAGATTGTACTGAACCAGTGTCTTTATATGTTTTCCTATAGATTATTTCTTAGCAGTTGCAGCTCTATTTTCAGTTACTGTTCAGTACAACATTTTCAGTTCAGTTCAGCTTCCCATGCAGTGGGAACTCCATGCCTGCACCTGCATCGGAGGGAAGAAGGGCTCATACTCCGTCTGACAGCCCACAGACACCAGCACTTTGGGAGAGACAACAGGGGCAGGTGGGTGTGACTGAGATGGAGGTGATCTTGGTGCAGGCTTGGCTGGGCCTGGAGAAGTCTCTACTGGCTCAGTAGTAGGGGTCTTAACGGGGACTGGAGGAGGCTCACATTCTATAGGGACTTGGGAAGAAGGTGTGGATTCCCTAGGAAATTGAGAGGGGGCAGGTCTAGGTGGAGAGTGGGTGGGAGGAGGGGGAGGTGGAACAGGTACAGCTTTTACTGCAGGCCTAGTCTTTGGTTCCATGGCTGGGGGTGGGAGGTGAGGGGCTGGGAAGCTGGACTGGGCAGCTGGTATCACCTTTCTCTGAGGAATAGGAGACTCAGGGGGAATAATAATCTAAAGAGAGACACAGAAAAAATACAGGAGAGAAAACATTAAATGTCAATGGAAAAAGACTACAAAAAATGACAAAAAAAAGATGAAAAAGCAGTGATGGGTCAGTAAAGAGGTACTCTGAATTACTCATCTACCTTATCCACCTCCCTGCTGTGGTCCTCTTGCAAGCGTTTTGGATTTGACATCACAATAACCCCCTCAGTCAGCCAATCATCTGGTTGTTTTTTGTGGCGTTCCTTGCGAGCAATTCCCAGCTTTCCCTGGAGCTCTTCTATGAGGCGATCCTGAGAGTTGCTTTTGTGGAAGATTACTGGGCCCATCTTCCTGCGAATAATGCCATCCCGGTACATGGGATGGACATTGGGTGTCTCCTTGGTACGTCTGATAACAGATTTGATCTGAGCCAGGGGTAGAGACCCTGTCAGATGATTCATACTCAATAACAAAACATGCAACAGTCAGTGGTCAGCAGAAGTGGGTTCACCCACTTGAGATTAGATGCTGTTGTGGATGAGAGAGGACCTTCAGGCAACAGTCATCACCAAAAAAAACACAGCAAAAGCTTTAGTTCCAAACTTATTATTCTATAATTAGGCCAACAACACTATGGTAGAATATGTTAAACTAAGATTATTTTCATAATTCTGAATGCAGAGCATGAAACCATTGGGTATTCATGCTAAACAGAGTCATGATCCCCATGCTAATGTTCTTCATGCTTCATTCATGCAAACACTCCAGTCCTTGACACACAGTGCACTGTCACACAGCCCTTAATTAACAGTAACAAATCATGACAATATTTTCCACGGCTGTACTGAAACATCGCAATTTCCTCCATACATGCCCAGATGCTGAAATCCTATCCATGGTGCTGACAGGATGTAATGTAGGCAGGTCCATCTGGGCATCTGGGGTTCCAGGGCAGGAAGAAGGGGTAAAGGAGTCATCCATCCAGCTACCCTCAGTCATTGGAGTCATGGAACCATCAGCTCTGTCAGAAGACAGCTTTGGCTCCATATCAGCCCAGTCCAGAAGATCACTCCTGCAGTCAGACTGGTCCTCAAGAAGCCCATCTCCTGACTCACTATCTGTGTGCATGTCTGGCTGAACCACCTTACAATCCACTGCAACAAGCATACCTTCATACACCTGTGGATGTTCTGAGGTCACCTTACAAACTGATGTAGCCACATTTTGGGACTTAGCCTCAGGCTTGGTGAAGTTCATGATGATGAGATTATCCAAAGGATCAAGGGAAGGCTCCAGAGATGGAGCTTCAGGCCTCGTAGAGGGAAGTGTACTTGTAGTAACAGCAACTTGCTCAGGCAGCACTGCAGAAAGACTTGAGGTCTTGGGCACTGATATAGAACATATGGGAGGTGTGGTGCTATAAGGAGAAGCAGGTTTAGTATGATGATGATTGATTGATAATGTAGATGATGGGGATTGCATAACTGGTGATTCAATAATAGGTACAGATATAGAGATGGGAGATGTAGTCCCAGATTTAAGCTGTGGACTGGTCACATGACAGACATCATTTGATGCTTGAATCATTAAAGAACTGCCTTTATGTAAGGTCTTGTTATTTCCAGGTTGATTCAATGGGCTCTGAGATTCAGCAATAGGCACAGAAAACACTAGCTTTGAGTTAGTCCCACTGCATGAAAACAGACTCTCAGGACTGGCAGGGATATGCTGTTGATTGCCAGGGCTGATGGTAGACATGTTAGTGGTGGTTGTAGTAGCGATGGTCTGGGACAAAACCACAAGTGGCTGCATTTCAGTGCTCAGCAAGGTGACAGAGTCATTGATAATTGGGTCTCCATGGTGATTTGAAGGTGAGAATGGTGCACTAGAAAGGGCTGAAGTGGTAGAATAGAGGACAGATGGAGCAGCTTTTAAGGCACTGGACTGCAGATGAGTATCAGTGGAATCTTCCACTATGTGTAACTCTAAGGTTACTGGAGGGGAGGGCAGTGGAGAGTAGCAGTTTGGTTTAGAAGGGAGACTTGGTACTGGGGAAACTGCAGTAGGTACTACCATGGCAGAAGAAGAATTCATTTCTGCAATGGTAGAGAAGCTGTTGGACTGACCAAATAGCAGGTCAGTATTTAGGGAGCCCAAAGAGCTTGGCTGGAGAATAACAATGGGGAGGAAAAGAGTAGGAAAGAAAACAGACAAATTAAAAAAAAATATATATATATAAAAACAGCCTAGATAAAGAGACTAACCGACAGAGTAAAACATGAGCTAGGAGTATCTAACATTTGTCAAAGGGGTGGGTGTGTGCAGTAACTTGTCTAGCTAAATTGTGCAGCAATCCTGTCTTGTAAATAGGCACTGCAAGGAACATTTGTCCATACACATTTAATCCCCCAACCTTACACAAAGGAACTTAGATACAGTTCTGTAGTGTTTCATGTAATCTTTACGGCACACAAATATGCACTCACATTACTCTGCACCTTAAAATCAGATAAGCAGGCCATGAGCTCATCCAGCTCTCGCGTAGCTGAAGTGGCTGACATGCGACCCTGTTGCTCAGAGGGAACATCCAACTGCCCCTCCATTTGTCCAGAGGGGGTAGGCCTGCTTGCACAAGTTATATGTTAACATTAATCCTCAATTATAATATACAATATAATCATACAGGATGAGCCAGAGAGACCTAATAATCTTTTTAATGAAATAACACAATAATTAATCATAACTTTTATTTGAAAATACAACCATTACACTAACATTTTAATGCCATTTTCATTTGTAATATTCACCACAGGCTTGTGTTGGAAATTCCAAAATCAAGAGAATTGACTCTTTATTACAGAATCACATGCCCTTTCAACATTTTCTGCCAACCTCAAACTTTGCAGAGGCTTGCCGAGTGGTTTCATTATAAGGTAGAAGCATTGTTACAAAAAATTTCAACACAATTTTCAATCGTGATCCCAGATTGCAACGCACTGTGATGAGGAATATTGAACTTTGACACAGTTGACACAGTGTCATCATTTTTAATTTCAACAATGAACACATGTTTTGCTGACCACTGCTCTATGTTGACTAAAATGCCATCAATTAAGCTACTGTCAGATCTCTCTGGCTCACTCTGTGTTTCAGCATTCATAAAATGAAGAAGCATAAGACTGGAAGAATTTTACATTGGGGCAGGTATAGAGCTCTCCAGTTCATTCAGTAGGCTCTCCACAGAGGGACGCCCTTCTTCTGGTCCTTTAGTTCCATTTCTCTGAAGTTTGTCCTTGGCAGGAGGGTTAATACCTGAGTGGGCTCCATTTTCTTGGATGTAGTGAGCAGAACTAGAGGGAGGAAGTGGGGGAGCTACATCTTCTACAGATCAACAGATTACAACACATACAATTAATCATGGCTGATAACCACATGTTCTACTCATTACATGTTTGTGAAAACACCATTCATAACATATATAAGCGAATATGTACAACAACATACCATAAAAAGAAAGGTAATCCTAGGTTTGGTGATCTTAATCTTTGCATTTGTGTGATGCAAGGTACTGGGGTACACAGGGTACTATGGTACATGGATGGAAGCAGGTACCTGTGCTGGCGTAGGATGGTGTGTTCTGCTGAACAGCATTGAGTTCCAGTAGCAGGCGGTCTAGCTCAGACAAGTTACTACCTAAAGCAAAGCTCATGGCTGCTGCTGAGGAATCTGATGGTGTCTTTTGCTTGTTGGGAAAACTAGAATAACAGTTGAGAAGGTGAAGCTTCAGCAGTGTATAGAAGCTGGCAATAAAGGAGATTTTGTGGTCATTCAACTGACCTGTAGACGTGGTCCTCTTCTGAACAAGGTAGCGGGGGACTACTGCTGTCTCGAGACAATGTATTTTTTTGTGCTGATCCAAGAGACTGAAAAGAGGACAAGAAATACAAGGCAAAATTCTCTTCAACTGATTCAAAATAAATATTACAGTACATCACAAAAATGAGTACACCCCTCAAATTTCTGCAGATATTTAAGTATATCTTTTCATGCGACAACACTGACAAAATGACACTTTGTCACAATGAAGAGTAGTCTCTGTGCAGCTTATATAACAGTGTAAATTTATTCTTCCCTCAAAATAACTCAATACACAGCCATTAATATCTAAACCACTGGCAACCAAAGTGAGTACACCCCTAAGAGGCTACACCCCTAAATGTTCAAATTAAGCACTGCTTGTCATTTTCCCTCCAAAATGTCACGTGACTTGTAAGTGTTACTAGGTCTCAGGTATGCATAGGGAGCCGGTGTGTTCAAATTAGTAGTACAGCTCTCATACTCGTACTCTGGTCACTGAAAGGTTCAACATGGCACCTCATGGCAAAGAACTCTCTGAGGATTTTAAAAGACAAATTGTTGCGCTACATGAAGATGGCCAAGGCTACAAGAAGATTGCCAGCACCCTGAAACTGAGCTGCAGCACAGTGGCCAAGATCATTGAGCGTTTTAATAGAGCAGGGTCCACTCAGAACAGACCTTGCATTGGTCATCCAAAGAAGCTGAGTGCACGTGCTCAGCGTCACATCCAAATGCTGTCTTTGAATGATAGGCGCAGGAGTGTTGTCAGCATTGCTGCAGAGATTGAAGAGGTGGGGGGTCAGTCTGTCAGTGCTCAGACCCTATGCGCACACTACATCAAATTGGTCTGCATGGCTATCACCCCAGAAGGAATCCTCTTCTGAAGTCTGTACACAAAAAAGCCCACAAACAGTGCTGAAGACATGTCAACAAAGGACATGGATTACTGGAACCATGTCCTATGGTCTGATGATACCAAGACTAATTTGTTTGGCTCAGATGGTCTCAAGCATGTGTGGCAGCAATCAGGTTAGTGGTACAAAGATAAGTATGTCATGCTTAGAGTCAAGCATGGTGGTGGGAATGCCATGGTCTGGGGCTGCATGAGTGCAGCAGGTGTTGGGGAGTTACATTTCATTG
>JAOVYV010000030.1:344615-354871 GCA_025674545.1 Hassar affinis
TGTTCCCAATGAATCAGGGTAATTAGGATGCTTTAAAACAGATTGGACTATTTGGAATGGTATAGAACTTTGGATTTGCCTGTGTTGTTTCCGGTCAAAAATAAAATTGCTGGTTGAATAAAAGTAAATTTAAGTCAAAATTTGCCAGCGGTATGAATACTTTCGGGCATGACTGTGTATATATACAAAGCGTTCATGAGTTGCAGCTATTGAAGCAAATATGAAAATTTTAGGGTACATTAATTTGAATAGGGTGGCTATTTTGTTTTTAAATGGGAACATGTTTTGAGAACTACACGTTGCAGGATGATTGATTTTAGGTGATCAGATGTATTTTGGGGATCTGTCTAACTTTGACTGGGGATATAAAAGGCATGAAAAGAGCAATGAACTTATGAGTGCATGTGCAAGGTGAAGTTTCCTGGGCAGGGTCGCAGCTAAACATGCTATTAATGATGGTACCCGCATTCAAGTGGCAAAATATAATGAAACAGTCAAACAAAACAGGGCCTTCCTAAACCGCCTTTTTGATGTGACTTCCTTGCTTGCCAACAGGGGCTAGCATTTAGGGGGCATGATGAGGGTAGTGAATCATCCAACAAGGGGAATTACAGGGAGTTCACAGAAACATTATCTATCACAATCACAGTCAGCAGCTGTGTTGTCTCATTCTGTCCAAAATGACTTGATCTCTGCCACTGTTTCTGATGAGATCAAAGATGGAATTCAGGTTGCTCACTTTTTTGCATGGCAGGTGGATGAAACAACTGATATGGCTTGCCATGCCCAATGTTCTGTCATTGATCGCTGTGTTGATAGTGTAGGTAAGATTCAGGAGTGCTTTATTGTTTTTTTTATGTTTCAGAGGGGTGAGATGCTCAGTCTGTTGCAGGGCTACAATTTTAGGGATAAACTTGTGGCACAGACATATGATGGGGCTACTATCATGGCTTCAGCCCTCAATGGTCTGCAGGCCAAAGTGAAGACAACTGTCCCCACTGCAATGTTTGTGCATTGCTGTGTACATAGACTTAATATGGTACTGTCACAGGGGGCTAAATGCTTGTCTGAGTGCAGAATAGTCTTTGCATCACTCTCTGGGTTTGCAACATTCGTCATGTTGTTCATGTTTATACCAAAGCAGCAGTACTCACAAGATGAGCCAATGACAAAGCACTGTCTCTCCCAATTCCAGGATCCCCAGGAGCGCTACAGAAATCTGTACATGGCCATCCTTGATAATTTCATGCCGCAAGTCCCTCTGCATTTTTTCAAATTTGGAAGTTTGCATTTCTTAGAATTACTCAATCCAGTGGAGTTTGATGACATGAGAGAAGTATTTCCAGAGTGTCCTGAAAAGTTATGGCCAGTACTTTGATTCATGGAGACTGAGGTCTGAACTTCAAGTCCTGTATTCAAATCAGGATTTACAGGCTAACATAGGAAAACTGTGTGATTTCTTCTTTTTTCTAAAAGACATAGAGTTGGACAGTGCGATGCCTCAGCTGTACAAACTGTTATCGTCAGTGGCAACAACTGGAGCTACATCTGTGGGTGTAGACATCCATAAAGTGCTCCACAACAAATCTACAAATATCATGCTTTAACATAGCCCTCGAAACTGAGAGATTGAAGTGACTAGCTATCACCAATAAATCATCTTTTCTGCAGCTCTCTACAGCCTCCCAACTGGGAGATTAAAAAAAAAGTCTACAAGTCAAAAGTGGCCTTTTAATTGCACAACACATTAAAGAATAATACGACCACCCTTTCTGCAATGGACAACTATCACACTGTTGCTTGAACTATTAAAGTCACTGTCACATTCACACACACTTCGTTATTAATTACAAATAAATTACTCATATATAAATACACATAATTAATTTGCAGTAATTAACTACCACCTAATGAATCAGGTTAAGTATCCTAAACAAGACTCCACATATTACGTTCCCCTGTTTGTCTAGGGGTATTAGGGGTGTAACAACTGAGTGAGTGAAGAAATGATGTGACAGAATGATAGCTGGTAAAGAATAGTGTTACTCTTTACTGGTGCAGAAAAAAACAGCACAGGTTACAAAACAGGTACAGTGGCATGGTTTTGAACTGCAGTAGCTGAATGAACTTTTAGTTTATTATGATCCTCTGTGCCTGCTTCAATCAAAAGCTCTTTGTTGGTTCCTTGAATATTTGAAGACTACCGCAGGGGGCTGAGCTTCCTCTTATAAAGCCCCACAATTATTGAACAGCCTTCCAATTAGTGTTCGCGACTCAGACACAGTCTCAGTGTTTAAGTCTAGGCTGAAAACTTATTTGTTTAGTCAAACCTTTTGTTACTAGCTTTTCTTTTAGGTAAAGGTGCAGATCTGGAGGGTTTGTAGGCATAGAGTGTTCTGGTAAACTGGGATGTTTGGATGTCGTCGTCACCCCCCACTTTCATGGGATCATTCAGGTTGTGGATGGTGGAGTGGCTGGCGCATTATGTCCCAGGGCTCCCTCATGTCTACGTTACCTTCTGGCTCTCCATTTTAGTCATGCTTAGCTAGTCTTGTCAGAGTCCCTGCTTGCACTCTGCACAAAATGTACATTTTTTCTAAAGGTTGGTGGAAGAGCATACCTAATCATCTGTATTTTTTTTTTTACAGTTTTGCATTTACTCAGTTAAATCTCTAACAGTGACCAGTTTGGGGCAGTCAGGGTGGTCTGGTGGTTAGGGTGTTTGCCCCGTGATCAGAAGGTCACAGGTTCGATTCCCGTGACTGACAGGACTTGGCTGAAGTGCCCTTGAGCAAGGCACCTAACCCCCATTGGCTCCCTGGGAGCTGTGGCTAGGGCTGCCCACTGCTCCAGGTGTGTTCACTGCCCCCTAGTGTGTGTTCACTAGTGTGTCTCACTGCACGGATGGGTTAAATGTACAAGCACAGTGACAAAATAAGGAATTAAATTAAATTTATATCTCAACAGATGTTGTGAAATTTTTAATCAGTTTACTGGTTAAACCACAGTTTTCAGTGTCTCCTCTTGAGTCTGTTACATTTCAAGGTTTCTTCCTCTTATCATTCGAGGAAGTTTTTCTTTGCCACCGTTGCCACCGGCTTGCTCATTAGGGATAACAGTTAGGGACAAAACCCATGTCCTAATTTCTTGTCTTTGTAAAGCTCCTTTGAGAAAATGTCCATTGTTAAAAGTGCTTTATAAATAAAGTTGAATTCAACCGAAATGCCATAGGACAACAAACAGACGGAGGCAGGAGATCCGATTGTCAATATGCAGATGGTAACCAATCCACCATGACCACATCATCTGATGATGAATTAGGGAGAAAAGGAAGAAAGGCAAACAAAATCACATGGACACACTATGCAACAGTAGTTCAAAGAGGTAAACCGTGATAGCCATTCTTAAAGTAAGTTAAATTGGTTCCAACATAAAAATTCCTTACATCTTTCCATCTATCCTAGAAACACATATACAAGGCTAGAAGTCATTAACCCTCTCATATACATATACTCTCATTTCAGTTATTAACTGCTACTCCACATATTTTAATAAACTTCTCAGTTAATTTTCCCTCATTGATTCTTATGCATAGTTTTTGTACATTCTGTGGTCCATGATCTTGTGACATCAGAGGATAACTGATAAGAGGTAATTAAATAGTTGTTCATGATTTTCCAATTTAATAAATCCAGGTGGTGCCTAATTCTTTATGAACCTTATAATAACCGTGTCTAAATCTTATTCAATTAAACCCCTACATTCCCTAATTTAAAATCATGCCCCTTTTTGAAAGATACTGTACATGTTCATTACAACTTATCTCACACATGCATTAAGTTAGAAAGGAATAGAAAGAGAAGAGAAACAGAAAGGGAGAGAAGTTGGGGAATGGAAAGGTTTGGACAAAGAAAATCATGACCTCCAAGAAACTTAAAGTTTGAACCTGATTCCAGACAAAGCAGTAGTTACAGTATTTGTTCGTTGTTTTGTGTTAAATGTTAACATCATCATCTGTCAAATTATTTTCTTTTTGTACATTCGTTTTAATGTTTGCTCACCACATTTAGTATTGATTCTCTGGTCATATTGATATGTGTTGTCTAAATTGCTGAATAGTTTATCCACTTTTTTTTTACATTCTGACTTAAAAGTCCACAAAGAATTGTGAAATCAATTTTACCTAGCCAGGGTTTCACTGGACATAAAAAACCCCAGCACATCTGTGTGAATATCAGGGGATTCACCAACCTGATTGTGCTGCCATGACTAAGGCTGTAACAATATGCCTATCACACATTCTGCATACACATACTAAGGCTATGAAGGAAATTTTCCAGCTATCCAGCTATTCAGCCATACCATCAAAGTTCATATCGGTAGAAAGAGTAAGGCTGTTCATATGCTTAGAATTGGTGCTGGTTTTGGTTATCTGTCATGTTCTTCAATTCAAGTCTAGATTAATTAACTGTTATATATTTCTTTATCAAATGAAATGTAATTTAACCTTTCTTATAATTCTTCTTTCTTCTTATAATGTTTTCTTTATTTCATTAGTCACTTAACCATTACTAGTTAGTTAATTATATTATGACTTGAGTTTAGAATGTGTTTTTAATCCAGTGGAGTCACAAGTTCAGATTTGAGTTTAACATTGTTCATATCAATCACAATAGTAATAATAATCATTATCATAATAATAACTAAAATCATTAAGAGAACATAATTTTTCTTCTGGTGGTGCCCCAAAATCTTTCATTAGTCTTGGTTTTGTAAAACCATAATTTGCTAGTTCTGGTGGTGATGGTTCAGGCAGAATGAACTAATGGTTCTCTGCTAGTTCCCATGTTCTCCACACTTTATTTTGAGATTTGTTTGAGTGAGAGTTGCATTTTTCCCTAATACATCACAAGTTTTTTAACAGTCAGTGTTTTATTTTGAACATTTGAACAATTTAATTTTTCCTTGCTGGTGACCTGTCCAGGACATCCAGGACCTGTCCCTACCGTTGCCCACTGAGATCCAGTTTGAGTAAAAACTCTACAGACTATATGAAAATCCCAGGAGAACAGCAGTTTCTCAAACCAGCCCATGTGACACCAACAACCATACCACAGTTAAAGTCACAGATATCAGCCTTTTCCTCTTTCTGGTGTTTGCTGAAGGAAAAAACATTTTTGGAAGTATCTACAAATTAGGAACTGTATTAAATTTATGACCCAATGTATGGTAGGAAGCTCCAATATAGACTTATTCAAACTGCCAGCTGATACCTTTTGTGCTTAGGTTTTTATATAGACTGATTAATGGACTAGTCAGTAGTTGTTGTTGGCAGAAAGAACTGGGGTGTGTATTGGAAGAACATGAAGTGTGAAATATCTTGTCCAATTGTGGCAAACTTAAGATGTAAATTCACTGAATATAAAATAATACAAGGTATTATTGGACACCAACCAGAATACCAGGATGGGTTTATTAACTAGTAATGTCTGATCATTTTTACATTTGATCTGGGCCCAATTTTTTTAAATTTCAAGATATTTCAGTAAATGGAAGTAAACTCCTTATCAAGTAAGGAGTCGTTTTGGCTGGTGTTACTAAGGCTATTAAAACAATATTCAGGTACTACAAAACACCAAAATCCCAAGATTGAAAGAATAGCTCAATTATGTGACAAAAACCATCTTGTCTGAATCCATACTGGACAAAATGGCACAGGGAAGTAATAAGAGACCAATCTGGGATAATTTTTGGAATTATATTACAATATCTGGTGATTCGAGGAATATGATTGCTGTGTCAAGTGCAGATATTTTATTTTGTGCAGCTGTACAATAATGGCGAAGAAAATGGCGAAATAAAACATAAACAAATGGAAATAGTCTGTGTCCAAAGTATCAACAAAAAGACCTCGGAGCGTGGAGGGGAGAAACAAAAACACAAAAGGCAAACACTCAGAAGATGAGTAGGTAGGGAGATGAGGGATACTCCATGCTCTGGAACACGAATCTGAAACAGGTAAACAAAGACAAAGTGAGAACTATTCAAGGAGAAAAAAGTGACAACCAAAAAGCAAAGACTAGAAGCAAAGCAAGAACAAAAACTTAGCTTGGTATAAGACGGGCGAAGATCTGTGAGATGGCGTGGAATTGGGTGATATGAATTGGGGGCCGTCACTCACGATGTCCTCGGGAAGTCCATAGACCCTAAAGACGTGTTGAAAGAGTGCCTCTGCAGTCTCTGTAGCTGTGGGCAGGCCTGGTAATGGGACAAATCGGACACCTTTTGAGAAACGGTCAACAATGGTTAGTATAGTAGTGAACCCTTGAGATTGAGGCAGGTCAGTAACAAAATCTACGGCTAGATGAGACCAGGGTCTCACCGGAATGGGCAAAGGGAGCAGCTTGCCCGCAGGCAATGTTCGAGGTACCTTAGCTTGTGCACACTCTGGACATGAAACAACAAAATCTTGTATACATGGTGGGCCACCAGTAGTTCACTTGAAGTTTAAGTTCCAAGGTCCTTCGGGTTCCAGGTTGGCCTGCTCCATGCGTAGCATGAGCCCAAGAAATGAGAGAATTTCAGAGAGAAGATGGAACAAGTAGTTTACCTGGAGGGCAGCTAATGCCACCCCGTGTGGGCAGGAGTTCCCAAATTTTCTGATCTAACTCCCAGGTAATGGCTTGTATGAACTTCTCCTCCAGGAATATGGCCAAGGTGGTCAGGCTCGTGCAATCGAGATAAGGCATCTGCTTTTCCAGCTCGCAGTTTGCCTTTCAGCTCGTAGGTACTCCAGGTTTTTGTGATCTGTAAAGATGCACACACCGGATGTTTGGCCCCCTCCAACCAGTGCCTCTATCCATCGAGAGCCAATTTGATGGCTAATAGCTCTCGTTCCCCTACGCCGTAATTCTGTTCGGCCGGGGAGAGCTTCCTCGAGAAGACGGCCACCGGGTGGAGTTTGGCTGGTGCACCATGCCGCTGTAACAGAACGGCTCCTACACCTTGGGATGAGGTGTCCACTTCTACAATAAAGGGTTGACTCGGATCGGGTTGTTTCAGAACTGGGGCATAGATGAAGGCTTCCTTCAGGCGCTGAAATGCCTGGGCAGCGTCTGCATTCCAGAGCAGGACCTTCATGGCTTTTTCAGCAAATATGTGAGGGGTCTCACAGCCTAAGAAGTGCCTGAGCTCTCTCACTGTTGTTAAAATTGGCACCTTCTGGCAGCCATGACATAACATTAACAAATAGAATCATTGAAAAGACTGAAAATTTTTGTCCTTTTTTCTGTTAAAGAAAGGTTAAACCAATTACAGATTTTAGTTTTCATTGCATTTGGTATGGGACTTTTGGTATGGGAACAAGGTTTGTATTTAACTGTTTAGTGATTCCTTTTAGATTGATTTTAATTTCATTTTCTAAATTTACATTAATTTCACCAGTGCTTTATTGAAAATTTTATGTAGCTATATTAACCAGGTAGTTATTTATTTAAGTTAGGTGAGTTAAATTAAAACTAATCATAGTTTTAATTTAACTCACCTTGTTCTTGTTCTGATTAACAAAATATGGTATTAGGGTGTCCTGGATAGAAATAGAATATAATGATTCTATTTACATAGAATGTACATAGATTACACATACATAAGAAAAAACACAGATCCATGATTTAACGTGAGTCCTGTCTCAGTCCCAGTGAGGCTTAATGAGCAATCAATCATGGCCGCAGCAGGTCCTGTGCAAGGCCCTGTGGGAGATGTAGTGTGTGGGATGAGTTCTCCCACAGGGCCCTCTGGTGGCCGCGGGCGTAACATGAGCTATGAAATTATATTCACTAACTAGTCTTTCTAGAAACACTCAAATTGTCATGAATTTTCAAAAGTAATGTGAAGATTTCTTTCTGAGAGTAATGTTATATAATCAAGCCATCATTGTAATTCAGTTTTAAGACTTATGTGTTCATTTATGTAACTACCATACCATAAAGCAATAATTTTTCCAGGAAATTGATCCTACCCCAGGCTGCACTGGATGCAGCATTGGAGAGGGATTTTGATCTGCAAGGTTATGTCTTTGAGGCAGCACCAGAGCAGCTGAGGGCACCTAGAGTAGTGCGGGTGGGACTTATCCAGAACAAGATCATTCTTCCCACTGATGCTCCTGTTCTTGACCAGGTAAGACAGAAGAAGCTTATCCATTTTCAGTATCACTTCTCTGACTCTGGCAACTTAATCTGTTAATAAAAGTCATGGTCTTGCATCTATGCATGATATATTTTCTAATATATTATGAATTTTTCCATTTCACAATTAACTGATTGCCTAATGTTTTTGTAGATTACAGCTTTGCACAAGCGGGTGGGTGAGATAGTGGAGGTAGCTGCTATTTGTGGTGTCAATATAGTCTGCTTCCAGGAAGCCTGGAGTGAGTACCAACATAAACACTGCTTATACTAGTGTGGTAAAAATATTTTGCAATGTGTGAAAGTAATGTATCTACTTTGTATTTGTACTTGTATCTAAATTATTTGAAATATAAAAAGTCGAATACTGTCAACATGATCCATCATGTGCTGGCCCTGTGGAGGTCCTGAACATTAGAGAACAGAGTAAAGGGGACTAACAAGTATGTAAAGAATTGGGGAATATTAATAAAATTTTTACACAAGCATGTACATCTTAGAAAATTTTTTTTGGACTGATGTCCAAGAAAGAAGCCCCTGCTCCAACAATCTTGACTACAGTTTGCAGCTGACTAAAATAGCCTTCTGGGGGAAGGTTTTATGGTCAGATGAGACATTTTGAGTTTGAGTTGGAGGAGTAAAGGTGAGATGTTCAAGTACCCTAAGTACATTGGACCAGCTGACAAACATGCGGTGGTAACATCATGCTTTTGCTCCCACTGGAACTGGTACCTTGCAGTGTTTGGAATAATTAAGAATGAAGACTACCTCAGAAGTCTTCAGCATCACTTAAACCATCAGCTAGATGCTTGAACATGGACACACCTGGGTGTTTCAACATGACAATGACCTCAAACACACATCAGAGCTGGTTGTGGAATGGATAAAGTAGGCTAACATTCAACTTTTTTAATGGCCTGCTCAAAGTCCTAATCAAAAATACAATATATAGACAAATCTGTCAGACACACCTCTTAATCAATGAATTCAGGTGTTTCGTGGAGTCACATTGCCACAGGTGTCTTCAAACCATCACACTCTACAGAGACAGCTCTCCTTGCAGTCACAGAGCAACTCCAGGCTGCTAGGTCAGAGAAACTCTCATCTGTCCTCATCCTCCTTGACCTCTCGGCAGCATTTGACACTGTTAACCTAGCCTGTTAATCTAGTCCTGGTATCCAGGGAACAGCACGGCAGTGGTTTCCCTCTACCTGAAAGACCGGACATACCAGGTAACATGGAGAGGATCCAGTTCAGCTCCATGCAGACTCTCCACTCTCTGCAACAGCTCGCAACCTCGGTGTGACCATTGACAACAAACTCTCTTTCACTGCCCATATCACAACCCTGACTCGCTCCTGCAGATACCTCCTTTACAACTTTAGGAGGATCCAACCATTTACAAACCTGCCTTTACAAACATTTGTGAAAGAATTTTTCATTCTAAGGAGCTCACTGAATTCAAGTATGGTACTGTACTAAGTATGGATGCCACAGTTGCAACAAGTCAGTTTGTGAAATTACTTCCCTCCTGCATATTCCACAACCAACTTTCTTGCCCTCTTAATGTGTTTGAGACCATCAGTTGTGTTGTGAAGCGGTAGAGTTGGTGTACAGTGAATAGCCCTATTTGAGTAATGTTCCATATTATGGCAAGAACTACTCAACTAAGTAAAGAAAAACAACACTACATCATTAAGAAGTGAAGGTCAGACAATTGAGATGGTTTGGGATGAGTGGACCACTTAGTGAAGGCAAAGCAGCCAACAAGTGCTCAGCACCTCTGGGAACTCCTTCAAGACTGTTGGAAAACCATTTGATGGTTGAGACCATTTGAGATGGTGTGTCCAGACTTTTGACTGGTACTGTATTTTAAAACAAAATTCTTGTTTTTTTCTATTGAGATGCAGGGTCAGGTCTCCACATACAAATCCCCATATCTTTTACAAACTTGCACAAATTTCCCTCAGAGATCACTGAATTAGTCTATGTACATTACAGGCCAGAAGTTTGGACACACCTTCTCATTCAATGCGTTTTCTTTATTTTCATGACTATTTACATTGTAGATTC
>JAOVYV010000030.1:420421-431962 GCA_025674545.1 Hassar affinis
TCAGACACACACAGACACACAGGTTAATCAAGGACAGGTGCCAGTCCTTACCGTCTTCTTCACCCGCTCCCTTCTCTTGCCTGTTGCCAGACGTGCCGAAATCACGCGGCCGCTGCCACAGTGCTTTATTTCTTGTCCTACTCCTTTGTGTTTAGGGAGCCAGTGCCAGACTGTGTCTTTGTTTGTAAGTCTCCTCAATGGCTTGCACAGCTCTGACAACCTGGGCAAGGATCTGGCAAGATAAGTAACAAAGCCTACTTAACATAAGTAACAAAGCCTTGGCATCTGATGGGGGTAGGCATGTCCATCACTGCCTTTATCTTCTCTGGGTCTGCTTTTAGGCCATTGGCTGACAAGACATGATGATGAAATGGGACCTCAGGGAATTTAAACTGGAGCTTTTTTCACTAAGCCTGAGTTTGACCTTTCTACAGTGGTTCATCAGGGCAAGCAACTTGGCATCGTGGTTGCCACACCCGATAACTAGGATGTTATCAATAATAGGTTCCACACCACTGAGGCCTTCCAGTAGCTAATGCTGTTTTCTTTGATATACTTGAGGAGCCACAGAGAAACCAAAGGGGAGCTTGAGCCATTGCATTCTTCCCCAGGGAGTCCAGATGGTGGTCAAAAGACTGCTTTGTCTTCTTCACAGCAATTCAGCACATGAGAGAGAGAGGACACTGGCCTTGTGGCCATGGAGCAAGTGCAGAAAGAGAGACAGTCAAAGACTATATGTACTATCATCAGTATTAATGGAAGACATTGCTGGCTTCTTAGCTAGTACAAAGCATAGACGATAAAAAAATGAAAAACAGGTTCTGTTTAGTTTGTTAGTGACATCCAGCTAACTTGATAGCTGGTAGCTCTAGCAGACTCCTCCATAACATGTTTCGTCAATCATTGAGCTAAGCTTCTGCATTTAAAGTGTGTATTCATGTTTCTACTTGACACGCAGGTTTTCAGTTTACTACTAACATCAGCCTTATCTATACCTTGTAGGTACAAACCAGGGATTGCCTATGCCTTGGCAATGAAAAAAAAGAAAGCCTGGCATTAGAATGACAGTAAATGTGGCTCCTGAGTGGCGCAACAACGCGTTCGCCCTATCATCCGGAGATCGCGAGTTCGAGCCGCAGTTCGAAAAGAGGTGGCGGCTTGCGTCACGTGTCTCGTAGGAAGCACACGAAGGCTTCGCCCTCCCGGATTGGCAGTTCGTCGTGTGACAAGGGGGGAAAAGCACTGACGGGTGGGAATTGGAGATGACTAAATTAGTGAGAAAATCGGGGAAAAATCCAAAAAAAAAAAAAAAAGAATGAGAGTAAATGTAAGAGTAATTAAGGAGATGTTTTAAAACATACAAAATATCAGTCAGATGGTTATCCTGACTTTATGAACGGCAAATGGATCATGATTTTCTTATAAATCAGATGACTGAGATAGAGCAGTGAGATCAGGGAGATGAAAGAAATGAGGAAGAAGGGAGATTTCAGATGGAGCTTTTAACTACATTTTCGTTCACTATCCAAAATGTGTGTATTCACTGTATTTAAAAAATTAAAATAACAACTAAAAATGATACAAAAGTCTCATGATATTGCATTATGACTTGAACATTTCTAATGTGAAGATGTTAGTTTGAAATATAGTAAATGTATATATTTATATTTTTATTTAAGGATTATATTTATGTTTGTGTAGGACATGCTATGTTTTATTTAACATAAAACACCACCTGTGTGTTAGGTTGGAATGTGAGCAGTGGGTCAGATACAGTGGCACAGTGTTGAAAAGAAACCTACACCACTGGTCTATATTGTATGTTGTATGTGTGATTAGGTGCCATACTGTAGACTCATTGCCATCCACAAGGTTTTGTGCGAGTCTGCGCAGCTCAAGCAGACTGGACTGCAGGCTGCCCATAGGCATGTCTTTAGCTGATGATGTTTCTGATGACTCATCCATAGATGAATCCATGGAAAGAGCAGAGTCTGTGATGTCATTTCCTCTCAGCTGGGAGCAGATAGAGCGAATCTGGCAATAAGCTTCCCATAGCTGTAGGCGCAACTGAAGAGAAAGAAGATAACATTAGGAGATGGTGATATTCAGCATGTCAGACTGGCATGTGTGGGTTCATGTGTGTACCTGCTCCCTCTCCTGCTCGAGCTCCTCCTGCTCCATGCTCTGCTCTATCTCATATAGCAGTGAGTGACTGTTAGAACTGAAGCCATGGAGACATCTCTCCTCAGTCATCTCTGCCAAACGGGCACTTAACTGACGATGAGACACACGCACCTCCTGCAGGTCCAATTGACTCTGCTGCAGCTGAGGACACACAAAATGCTCATTGAAATTGATGGACTAGGAAGAACATAAGGATGTTTACAGTTTGCTTGCAGGCCCACATAGCTAAAGGCAAATGGGGAGCTATAAACACAAACAAATTTACTGAGCATGCAGTGTTTAACCTGTGGGCTATCAATATTTCTCAAGATAAAAAAAATCATATAGGTAATGTCTGTTTTCAAAAGCACTAAAAAACTGAAACTTAGCTAAACGGAATATATTGCTGGTTAGCATTAGATATTTATAATTAGGATCATTTGTGTAAATCACTTATATAGACTATAATCACTTACCTCTAAGTCCTTCTTGTGGCATAACTTTTCCAAAACAAGTGTCCGCTCTTTCAAGTTGTCCACAGTGCTCTGCAGCTGCACATTCTCCTCATGCAATGTGGTCAAACATTGCTCAAGTTCCTGCTTACACTCAGACAACATCTTTATCTGTGCAAGAAAAACGTACAGAGCAGTGGGTCAGATACAGTGCTACAGGCAAACTGAGCTACTGACCTATATCCTCTGCTGGTTTTAGGAATGCCTAACTTGAACCATTGCCCTGAGAAAGCGTTGGAGGTCAGTGACACTGCCATAGGAATACAGGATTGATTAAAGAATGCAACAAACCATCTTATTGCATTAAGACAGTTGAGACACAAACTGTGACAAAATGTCTCTGTTTAGTACTAAACTTACAAAAGAGCTTATAACATTAAATAAACATCAGCACTTGTACTTAACTTACTCCCTCATGTTATGACCTATATCCTTTAACTTATGATTCCACTTACCATATAGATGCACTTTGTATGTATACAATTACAGAATGCAGTCCATCTGTTTCTCTAAATACTTTGTTAGTCCCCTTTACTCTGTTCTATAATGGTTAGTGTGTGTTGTACTGGTGTGAGTGGATCAGACACAGCAGTGCTGCTGGAGTTTTTAAACACTTTAGTGTCACTGCTGGACTGAAAATAGTCTACCAACCAAAAATGTCCTGTAACATCCTGTAGGCAGCATCCTGTGAGCACTGATGAAGGATTGGAGGATGACTAACAAAACCTGTACAACAACAGACAAGCTACTGTCTCTGACTTTACATATACAGGGTGGAGCAATATGGTGGATGTGTCTTATAGAGTGCATGTTTAAAAACTCCACTCACACCAGCACAACACACACTAACACACCATCACCACATCAGTGTCACTGCAGTGCTGAGAATGATCCACTACCCAAATAGTACAACTCCATTTCAACTCCATTTTACACAGGTGTTTGGAATTGTTCTATTATTTTACATTTGAGACATCAAAAAAAAAGTCTGGCTGCACATGTAAATTAGCATATACCTGAATTTCTTTTACAAAATTAACCAGTAACCAGTAAGTCTTTCCACTTCCAAAATATTAGCTTATTTTGATACTTTATGTGTATTTAATTAATTTTAAAGAAATAAGCATTGAGGTAAATTATTTTGCATGCTGACAGAGCTGCAATTATTTATTCCAGATGGGGAATAAAGCCAGCTAAAGTCCTTTACAACAAACACTGGCTACAAATTGTAAAAGTATTTTATAAGTTGCATGTGTTTTTATGTGGTCAATATTGTGGTGTCTGTTGTTGTAGATGATGCAAAGTAGTTGAGGTAAAGAAGCTTTGCTGACACCGTCTTCTTCTTTGTAAAGGAATTTATTAATACAAATATCAAATTAAAACAGAAATCAGACAGGTATCGTTCAAGCCTCGCGAATACCTGGAGAACACCGTAGCTAGATTGTGTTCTCAAGTTTGCCCCTTGAAGAAAATCCTTATATAGGTCAGAGACGGATTCTTGGCGTCATTCTGTCTGGTCAAAGTCCTTTAGAAAGTCTCGATGTATGAATTCTGCTTTGTTCAAAAATCACCACCATATGCTTTACATTTTATTATGAAGAGGCCCCTTCCCGTATAGGCCCCCAAACTCAAGACCAAATAGCCTCAGGGACTCTGAATGTCATGACTATACCTGATTATGATTAATTACCAGAGAGGCCTCAAAGATCTTTTGTGCATTTCTAGAAGAAACACTAAAGGCCAGAGACTACAATATCAATCCTCAATTCAGTGCACAAATTTATCACCACTGCCCCTGTATGATAATCCAACAACAGGTGTATGAATAGTCTCTAGAAAATCTCATCTGAAGTTTTGGCTGTATTCAGAAGTACTGCATTTATACTTCGAGGGAAAATGATTGGATTCTCTTCTTGAGGTAGTTCACATGACAAAATCAAACAGAAACATATGTAACCTTTTACCTATGTAGCCTCAGTCAATGAGTTAGTTATGCCTATTTTTTTTTTAGTGAGAAAATAGTAAACAACAAACAAATGTATACTGAGCAGTAAGATCATTAAGTATGAGCAGTAAGTATTTGTCCCCACTTGTCCCCTTAGAGTGAAAAGTCATGGCAAATCAGTACAAAGGTCTTGTGACTGATCACACTTATCCTACAAGCATTTTCTCTTGGCAGTGGCAGAATGACTTTGCCCCAGTCCACAGGACATGAGAGTTCTTTGAATAGTTTGATGAAGATGAAAATCATGTAAATCATATACTATGGCCTTCACACATAACAAATTCTAAGCCAGTTGAACACCTTTGGAAGATTTTGGAATGACAACGCTCTATCATCATCATCATCATCATCAAAATCATCAAAACTCTAACTGAAGGAATATTTTTTTCAGTAGAATGGCATTCATTGCTCTAGTATAGGGGTCGGCAACCTGTGGCTCCAGAGGCACATGCGGCTCTTTAGCCTCCTTGTAGTGGCTCCCTTTGGCCTTGACAAAAAAAAAAAAAGACACACAAAAAAATCAACGTCAGCTCTCACCTTTACCTGCTGGTGGATTTTGGAGTGTGTGAACCCTCCAATAGCTTGACCAGGAAAAAATACCAAAAAAGAAAAGTTTCAGAAGAAAATAGAGAGTTTAATTCAGTTTGGACATATTCATTTGCCTTCACCGCCAACAATGCTGGTTTACCTGTGCGCTTGATATGTGGCGAGAAAATTTCGAACAACAAAAAATGTAATGTTGAAAGACATTTTCAACACTGCAGATATGTCAACTCTTATGGGCCACAGGAAGAACTGATTGAACTCATACTGCTAATGGGCCAAACACGGGGGCAGGACATTTGTGAGGCTGTTGTGAGTTGTCTAGAAGCAAAAGGAACAAACACCACTCACCTGGTGTCAGTGTCTACTGATGGGGCACCCAGTATGAGAGGAGCACAGAAGGGCTTTGTGAATTTACTTCAAAAGTCACTGGATCGAGAGCTGATGACGTTTCACCAAGAAGCACTGTGCGCAAAACATTTCCCCCAGAATGTTTGGAAGTGATGAACCTCGTTATCAAGATGGTGAACAAAATAATTGTGAATGGGTTAAGCCACCGACAGTTTTGTTCATTGTTAGAAGAAGTCAGCAATGCACATTCGGATCTCCTGCTGCACAACAAAGTCCGGTGGCTGTCCAGAGCTACCTCTCTGGAGCATGTGAAAACCTTCTTGGAAAGCAAAGGCCTTAGCTATCTTGAACTGGAAGACCTTGATTGGCTGGGAAGGTTGTACTTCATGGTGGATATGACAAGTCACTTGAACACATGAATAAAAATCTCCAAGGACAGGGAAACACGGCTCTGCAGATGCTGGAGGATGTTTTGCCACTTGAGCGCAAGATGACAGTGTTTGCAAGAGATGCACAAAAAGGTACGCTCTCTCACTTCCCCTCCCTGAAAGAGTTTCAAAGAAGTGAACAATCAAATAAATTGTGATTATTTTCACCATGCCATCATTGCAATGCAAGCTGCATTTGGAGAAAGATTCAGTGATTAAAGAGAGGAGAAACCTATTCTCTCTTTCCCTGTCACACCATTGGACATCGACCCATCCCTGCTGAACACAGTTGCATTCACCAGATTAAGTAAGCCTGATCTAGAAATGGAACTGGCCGACATGGCGGATAAAGATTTGTGGGTAAGTAATTTCAAGTCACTGACGGCGGATCTTGAAGAAGTCAAGCTTGAAGACAAACTTGTTTTTGAACATATGTGGAGTGCCACATATGTTAACATGAAAAAGTATGCATTTGGAGTCCTGTCCATCTTTGGCTCAACATACTTATGCAAGCAAGTTTTCTCAAGCATGAACTTCATAAAGTCCAAACACCGCTCCCGCCTCACAAATGAGAGCCTTGTTTGAAGATCAATGTCATCTTACAGCCCCAACATAGGGAAGATCTGCAGTGAACTTCAGACACAGAAGTCACATTAAACAGGTAAGAACAATAGCATTTAATAAGCTATTATTTTCTGGAACAAAAAAAACATTTATTTCAGACTCTGAGCTGATGTAGGTTTTTTCGTATGTTCAGGTGCTTCAGTTGATTGCTGGCTGAGCAAAAAACACAAAGAGGACGAGAGAATATGGACTTCTCAAAGACGTTCTAATTTTATGGTTTTTTTTAAAGCTGCAGCTAAATGTTCTAATTATATTAAAGTGGGCTAGTTTTTATTTTACTTTTACACAAATATAGGAAGGACTTAAGTAGACCTATAGTTTATTTTTATTATTTATTTTTATTTATTTCAAGGGAGGCCTAGAAATGCACACTGCACTTCTGTTGTTGTATTCAGTGGTTGTAACAGGTAAAATAAAAAAAAAGATGAAAGGTTTACAAGCTCTGTTATTTTTTGCGGCTCCTGACTATTTCTTTTGGCTCTTTTTTGGCTCAAAATGGCTCTTTTGATAATAAAGGTTGCAGACCCCTGCTCTAGAAGAATTCAATAGAATTGATGTACAGCTGCACTGAAACTGATCTAGTAGCTTGTGGTGGTCCAACACCTTAAAATTGTGAAGAATTGGGGAAAAAATCCCCCCCCCCCAAAAAAGACTATAGCATGGCACCTGTATCTCTGTGATATTTTAGTAAATCTCTATCCATTTAAATGAAGCTCTTTTTCTGTGTTTTTTTTATAATGGAAATGGAACATCAAATGAGTGACAGATATGCAGATGAGAGGAGTGTAGAACATGCCCACTTACTTCTAGCCCTTGCTGCACCCAGGAAAAGAGAATATAATGCAAAATCAAAGAAAATGAATGGAAAAGAGAACTATGTTGAGCAAAAGCTTTTCATAAACACAAAAGCACGTATTTCGCAGCAACAATTTCCTTTTTAAGGTACTGTAGGCTACTATGTGCTAAATTCATATTGAATTTATTGCATTCAATAAGAAAACATTACATATTCCTTTGTCCTTCACCTCTGTTTGCAGGCTCTCTAGTTGTGTCATATGCTGGTTTTTGGAGATGTTCTTCTCTCTGAAATCATCCGTCAATGAATGGACCTGAGTGCACAACTGTCTCTCCACATCAGCAGCCTGAGGAAGCACATATACACACACATACACACACATTACTATTGTTGTGGCATGTACACAGTTTTGGGTAAGCTACTTTGAAAGTATAGTGAGCTAAGCTACCATTTATTCTACATTACATGAAGCGTCAGTGTGAACCAACTTCATGCCAAGTTAAAGTTAATAGTTTATTAATCAATAACTCATGAACATTACTCTCACTGCTCCAAAACAGCAATGAAACAAAAGAAAAAAAACATGTGCTCCACATAATAACAGGTCTTATAAATGCAGGTGTTGAGAGTGTATGTTCATCTGTGTGTGTGTGTGTGTGTGTGTGTGTGTGTGTGTGTGTGGTGTGTGTGTGTGAACCTGTGCTTGCATAGGTATGCATTGTAATAAACTGTAAGTCAAAATTCAATATCTCAACTCAAGCTACAACAACAAAACAATAAAGACCTAATCTAAAAAAATTCTACATTTCTTCTAAATACTTTTAAATAAAATTGTATGTGTGCATGTGTGTGACATGACATAATGCTTACAATTACAAAAGTGTTTCTGTATGATGGTGGTGTCATATACTGATCTTTATTTTTATTTCAGACTGCTGCAGAAAGATCTGCTGTGCTTGAGCTCAGAAATGCTTGGGAAAATATAGCAGATGCTACCATACTTCTTGATCAAAAAAGGGCTTTGCTACTGAAAAGCTATTTGATTCAGAAAATTTTACATTTTACATTTACATTTTATGCCATTTAGCAGACGCTCTTATCCAGAGCAACTTACATTTATCTTATTTACATGACAGCAGTTGAGGGTTAAGGGCCTTGCTCAGGGGCCCAACAGTGACAGCTTGTCTGTGGTGGGATTCAAACTCACAACCTTTGGGTCAGTAGTCCAACTTCTTAACCACTGAGCTACACTGCCCAAAATGTTTCCACCATGCTCAGTTGGATTAAAGTCTGGTTTACTTGGCCAGCCTCTGCTTTTTTACCCCAGTAAAATTTGTTGTGTCGGCACTGTGTTTGTTCTTTAATTGGTGTATTGGTGATGTTGCTGACTGTTGTTTTTTTTGTGACTGTTGGGTTTTTATTCAAATCTCTCACAATATTTCTGTTGTCAGATGCGGTTGTATGCCCGTTAGATGTCTGGCTGTTAGTACATGAGTGGTTTCTTTCTTATTCATCACATTACAAACTGTTGCAATGCAGCTATGCAATTTTGCCTCTTTTCTCAGCTTCAAAATGCCTTTGCTACAGTCATCACAGGTGAAACCCAGGAGTAGACATTCAATACTATTTATTGGTTATTTAGTTCTTCTAATTTAGTTCTTCTAAACTGGACTTGAGAAAAGCAAAAAATGAACTCAATGAGGAAATTCATCTTGGAGATAAGAGATTTTATCAACAGACACCAAACTGGTTTTATATTCTCACCTTTTGTAGAAATATTTTACTCTGGTCAAACAGAAATATTGGGAAAAAAGGCTTTAAACTATCCAACCAGAGGAAAACAAGAAGAAGGTAAATGAAAAACAGATTCTTTCTGTATAATAAAGTTTTGGATCATTTCGTATTCGTCTGTCAAAGATTGTTTATAACCTTCCTTAAAGGTTCTTCATTATTTTGAAATTTGAATTATATCAATTACTTTAAACTTGGGTCCAGGTAATTTACCGGACATCCTATAACCATATACATAATGAAACACTTGAATATAATTGCTTTTAATTGTGAAAAAGTTTACCTTTTTAGGCCACATTTTAATAGACCTGGAAAGGTGCCGTTGTAGATCTGAAATCATTTAAAATATCTCAGTGTTAAAAGCTGTAAAATACCTTAAAAACATTCCAGACTTTTGGTAGACTTGGTAGATTCACGACCCCTTGAACTCACTATCCATGGTAAAAGGTACCATGACTACCTTTATTAATTGTATCTATACTGGGTCAAAAGATTTTGAAAGAATTTATTCAAAAACACTTTCCCTTTCTCTATTTGCAATGTGATGGGTTTCCTACTTGCAATAGTATTTCTTCAAAGAAAAATGCAGCCCTCGAAGGATGCAGCCCATGAAATGGGACACAGCTAGAGAGACAAAAGGGCAATTTGGAATGGAAATAAAGAGCAAGTGCTGGTGCCTACCTTTTCTGCTCCAGGCTCCCTCTCCTGTTGCCAGATCTGTGCCAGATCCCACACCCACTGCCACAGATAGGTTGCTCAAATCCAGCAAATCAGTTTGCCACAATGTATCTTTCAATCTTTTTCATTTTCAAAAGATTATATTATACAAGCTTTGTACTAGTGCTGGAAAAAGCCAGCACTAGTACAAAGCTTGTATAATATAATCTTTTGAAAATTAAATTAATCACAAAAAAAACATTTCTTCTGCATTTCAACCCTGCCCCTAACATAATTTCAGTGATCTACTTTTTAGCTCAAGAGAAAGTGTTAAGGAGGTCAAATGCAGCTCATATCACTCTGTCATGTTGATTGATTTAGAAAAGCAGACTGGTTGCTTTAACAAGGTTTAACAGGATGGTACTTCAAATCATTGTCTTCTTCTGTTAACCATGGTTACCTCCAAGGAAACACATGCAGTCATCACTGCTTTGCATCAAAAGGGTAAGGATACTGCTGGTACAACAGGTAAGGATACTGCTGCTTAGAAGATTGCACCTAAATCAACCATTTATTGGATCATCAACTTCAAGGAGAGATGTTCAATTGCTGTGAAGAAGGCTTCAGGGTGGCCAAGAAAGTCTCCTAAAAAGGATTCAACTTTGGGATCGGGTCACCACCAGCAAAGAGCTTGTTCAGGAATGGCAGCAGGCAGATGTGAGTGTATTTGCACACACAGTGAGGCAAAGGTTTTTAGATGATGGCCTCAAGAAGAGACAATGAAAGAAAGCAAAAAGCCACTTTCCTGTCTTTGTTGAAGGCCCCTTCAGACTGTTTGGGACATCTGGAAAACTGATTGTCCAGAGAAAAGACAATGAGCACTACCATGAGTCCTGTGTCATGCATCCTGAGAACATTCATGTGTGGGGTTGCTTCTCATCCAAGGGAGTGAGCTCACTCACAATTGTCCCTAAGAACACTGCCATGAATAATGGAGAATGGTATCAAAACATTCCCCAAGAGCAACTTCTTACAATGATCCAGGAGCAATTTGTTGATGAACAATGTTTTTTTCCAGCATGATAGATCACCATTTCACAAGGTTTTCACAAGGTAACTAAGTGGCTTGGTAAATAATTCACTGAAATGCCCATGGCCAGGGAAATCCCCAGATCTCAATCCCATTGAGAACCCATGGCCAATCCTTAAAAAGCTGGTGCACAAATAAAAACACATAAACTCCTTACATAAACAACCCAAGAATAGGTTGCCATCTGTCAGGATTTGGCCCAGAAGCTGATATCCAGCATGCTAGCATGCATGCTAGTACGAATTGCAGAAGTCAAAGAATGTTCACCACTGCAAACACTGAGTCTTTGCATAAACTTGATGTATTTGTCAATAAAAATTAAAAACACTGAAGCAGCAAACTTTCGGAAAACCAAAATTTGTGTCAGTCTCAAGTCTTTCGGCCATGACTGTACACTGCGGCACTGGTTACATCAGGAAGTGCGTGGAGGATGTCACCACCACCAAGTCTGTGACTTGCTACCCAAACCAGAAACCCTGGCTAAATGCAGAGGTACGTTCTCTACTGAAAGCCAGGGATGCTGCCTTCAGGTCTGGTGACTCATGTGTACTCAGGAGGGCTAGGAGAGAGCTGATTGCAGG
>JAOVYV010000030.1:442282-453818 GCA_025674545.1 Hassar affinis
AAAACACATGTGGACTGGTTGGGCAAACTCCCATGAACCCTCAAGCACCCTCTGGAGAGTATAGAGTTGGTCCAGTGTTCCTCGACCAGGACGAAAACCACACTGTTCCTCCTGAATCCAAAGTTTGACTAACTGCCGAATTCTCCTCTCCAGTATCCTGGCATAGACTTTCCCAGGGAGGCTGAGAAGTGTCAGAATCGCTTCAAGGCCGACAATAGTCCTTCTCCATGGCCTCACCGAACTCCCAGTTCCTGGGTTTTGCCTCCTTGACTGCCCGAGCAGCAGCACGCTTGGCCTCCCGGTACCCGTCGGCTGCCTCGGAAGACCCAGACACCAAGGGTCAAGGGTGTCCTGGTGCCACATGCACTTATGGACACCCCTATGCTCAAACATGGTGTTCATTATGGACAGTCTGTAACTAGTACAGAAGTCCAATACTAAAACTCCACTCGGGTTCAGATCGGGGAGGCCATTCCTCCCAATCGCCCCCCTCCAGGTGTCACTGTTGTTGCCCACATGGGCGTTGAAGTCCCCCAGCCCGTAGGCACAAACAACAGTCCAGAGCCCTCCCTCCTACCCGAAGGTCGGAGAGAGGCGACCCTCTCGTTCACTGGGGTAAACTCCAGCACGAGGTGGCTGAGCTGGGGAGCTATAAGCAAGCCCACACCAGCCCGTCGTCTCTGCCCCTGGGCAACTCCAGAGTAGTGGAGGGTCCAGTCCTTCTCAAGAAGTTGGGTTCCAGAGCCCAAGCTGTGCATGGAGGTGAGCCCGACTATCTCTAGCCGGTACCTCTCTACCTCCCACACAAGCTCCAGCTCCTTTCCCCCCAGTGAGGATGTCCCAACGTTCCATGCCCCAACAGCTAGCCGCTGTGTCCGGGGATCGGGCCGTTGAGGACCCTGCCTTCAACCGCCACCCAATCCACATAGCACCCGTCCCCAGTGTTTACCTCTGCGGGTGGTGGGTCGAGAAGGTCCACAAGAAGATTGGCCCACTTTGCCTCTTCGGGCTGAGCCTGGCCGGGCCCCGTGGGCAAAGGCCCGGCCACCAGGCACTCACTCCCGAGCCCCGACCCCAGGCCTGGCTCCAGGGTGGGGCCCCGGGTGCACTGTACCGGGCAGCGTTGTGGGTCCTTTCATCAGATCTTTCATTGGGGCTTCTGAACTGCTCTTAGTCGGGCCCATCACCTTGGACCTGTTTGCCTTGGGAGACCCTGACAGGGGGATAATAGCCCCCGGCAACATAGCTCCTTGGATCATTCTGGCACTCAAACCCCTCCACCACAGTAAGGTGGCAGTTCGAGGAGGTACTAGTATTCTAATTTTTTTAATCCTGTTTGTGTGGGTTTTATAAGCTTGAAGCCCAAATAATGTAAAATAAACAAATAAATACTTGAAATCATTTAAATTGTGGGCCCTCAATCTATAATCTATGAAAGTTTAACTTTTTTAATGGAATTATTGAAATTAATCAACTTTTCCATTATATTCAAATTTTTTGGAATGGGTCTTTATATGTCTGGTGCATCTGAGAAAAAAAATAGTAAGCTCTGGCTTCAGGATTTAAAAAATGCCATGTATCTGAAATTGCAAATTCTCTCATAAATGTTCTAATCACTTCAGCGGATCACTTCAGTGTTTGTTTTACTGGAAGAGTGATCCAGCCCAGGATCAAGCCAACAGTTAAAATCTCCTCCTAACACTAAAGAGTATGAAGACATATCTGGGGTATTGGGAAAAAATGTCTAAAGAACTCTGCATTATCCCATTTTCGAGCATAAACATTTATAAATTGCACTGAAGCATTATACAATTTACTGGTAACAAAATTGTATGAGACCCTTACAGTTCCAACTAATAAATTTGAGATCACGTGTGGAGTTCAACACAGTTAGTGCACTGATAGTGTAATGAAAAAAAAGTAAAAAAAATGTAACCACCATATTGTAAAGTTTACCCATATCCTGGAATTGCTGTTGACTGACTGGATACTGAAGTAACTTAAGTAAAACAAAAAAAAAACTAAAAAAAACACCCCACCCTTGCCAACATCTCCCCAACTGAGATGTAATGGCAGCACTTCCCTAGTAAATCTAGTGCAATACGCACCATACTTATTTCCTACAACTTCAAAATTAATGTGAGAGATGTTATGGACAGCCATTCATAACTACAACCCCAATTCCAACACAGTTGGGACATTGTGTAAAATGTAAATAAAAACAGTCTCGTAAGCCCATATTTTATTCATAATAGAGCACAGAACATGTCTGATGTAGGATTCTAGCTGCTCAACAGTCCTGGGTCGTCTTTGCTGACTTTTTCATATCATGATGCGCCAGGTGTTCTATTGGTGAAAGGTCTGGACTGCAGACAGGCCAGTTCAGTACCCGGACACTTCTACTGCACTGCATGTTCTTAAACAAATTAAGAACTGGTGGTTTTAAATGTAACTCCTTCATTACATGTACTATACCTACAATTGCTTTTTCTTAATGTTATAATTACTAATATGTGGTGTGTGTTTGTGGTAAAATAATATTACAACAGTGTTTGTATTATGTGTGTTATTATTAATGCGAATTGTAACAAAGCACTTGAATCGTCTTCTCCAGAACACATAGTGTAAGTGTCTTACATAGTGTACGTGTATATTGTTATACAATATGTATGTGTCCATGAAATATAATACTTGAAGCACAACTTGAATATATTTGTTAGGTTTAAAATCTGTCGTTTAAATCTTTGGGTTCGTTCTCTGTTCGGTCTCGGTTCCTCCTTCCGTCCTGTGCTGGAGCTCGGGGGAATCAATGAAACACAGACACCAGGTATGCAGTAATCAAAAGTTTCCCAGTTTATTGTAAGGATGGCACAGATGTTATATAGAATGGCACAGACGACTGTGATTGGTTCACAGAAATATTTGGTATTGATCTGATTGGGTGCATGCCCAGAGCATGCACCTCCAACACACGATAAGCATGTGTGTGCTGTCTACGCACTAACCCGTTTGTTCCAGGTGAATGAATAAAGGAGGGGGGGGACTACAATGGTAACAAAAGGTATGGAGGAAGCTAAGCTAGGAAGACAATACAGGTGACAGAGAAGGTGAGAGGTGGAAGCTAAGGAGAACTATACAAGTGAGGAGGAAATCTGCACAAAGAACATGCAGGAACAAATACCTAACAACTCCTCCCTTTTGATTCTTTCAGAATCACTTAGAGGCAAGAACATGACCACACACAGCTACATGTATGGTTCAGAAAATTCTTCCTCCATGGTTTTCTCAAGGAGTAGGAGATATGTCGCATTAATCATAGACTGCATAAGCCTAGGTACAAAACTAACATCTCTAAGTTTATGTGGTATGGTTTTGTCATCAGTGCCATTGTGCATAAGTTTGGTGGCCAGAATGGTTGTTGGAGTGACAAAAAAGAACAAATTTACAGAGTGTATTGTGATGGCATCACCTGGGGGCGCTCCCCAGAGATGCAGACAATTCTAATACAGAGTGACCTATATGTGTATGTGAGAAGATGCGTGTTGCTCGTGTGCGGTGGACCTCCCTAAGAGGCCTCTTGATTGAAGTCTTGTCTCTCGATGGCAACATCCCAAACTTAAATTGGAGCGGAGTACCTTAAACGTCAGACACCCTTCAAGTTTGGCAGACCAGGAGAGAGAGAGAAGGCTGCCTTCTATTCTCCTTAGTGCGCGCACACACTGCTCAGCGCTAAGCAGATTTTTATTTCTTTTTTCTTATACCCACAACAAACAAACCGAGCTGGTCATAACTCGGCCCGAATCGGCGAAGTGCAAGTTTTCCTAATACTTCACTGCCGTTACTCCGACCCGTCCAGTGCGCGCCCCACTGCTTTCCACGCTCTCTGAACTCAGAGGAATCTCACAGGCAGAAGTAAGCAGACAAAATCTCAGATGAAAATATCCATGTCTAACTGTAGACACAGCCATTGAGTCCATCCTGGGTCTCAGAACCTCTGCAGTTAATGCCATCTCCCTTGCTGCCTTTAAAAGACATATTGGAAAACTACAGGCTGAAATCCCCGATATCAAAATTCAGCAGGCCAACTGCAGGCTTTTGGATACACCATCCGCAGCATAGTCTTGGTGCTTAACACCGATAGTGTCACTCTAAATAAGACTATCCAAACTGTAAATTTACTTTCCATCTTAAATTCCATCCTACAGGTAGATCATGCTCATACCCAACTTATAAAAATGCTAATGTCCGACATTCTGTGCAAAATTGGGTCCTCGTTAACAGAGGACTTTTTGGGACAAAGCAGAGTTTTCATATTTTACTTGGGAAAAGACTCTTTGTTCATTTGCAATTTTTTTTCTTCCAACCTTCAAGTTATTATCTTTTTTCTTAAATGATGCGTGCTGTATAACAAAACGTATTACTGCTTTAAATGCTTCCCAGGCTACCCCAGCTGATGGCACTGATGGTACATTAGTTTCTATGTATTCCTTAATTTGAGTTCTTAATGCTTCTTTGATTCATAAATCTTGAAGGAAAGAGGAATTGAATCTCCATCTAGAGGACTGTACTTTGTCATTATAGGTTCTAAAGTAACGGTGGCATGATCAGATACTATTATATTACCAATCGAACATGACAAAACAAAGAATTGGCTTAAATAAGAAAAAAAGTAAATTCTAGATTATGTTCTGTGGGAAGAAGAAAAAAAATGTAATCACATGCTGTAGCATTCTGCAGTCTCCATACATCTACAAAATCCATATCCTAGCACATAAAGTATGATACGCTTTAGACGTCTTGCAAGTAGCAGAACCAGAATGATCAAGAACAGGATCCATAATCTTATTGAAGTCCCCTCCAATCATTTTAGGATGTTGCCCAAAATTAAGAATTTTATTCTCTAGGTCTTGAAAGAAACTTGGGTTATCACCATTAGTAGCATAGATATTTGCTAGAATAAGTGTCTGCCCTTGTATTCTAGCCAAAAGGATACTGATCCTGCCATTCCCATCTTTGGTCTCCTTTAAACATTTAAACTACAGATATTTATTAACCAGCTTAATAACTCCCCTACTCTTACTGCTTCCTACATTAAAAAATACATTACCCACCCAGTCCCTGCACGTTTTTTTTACATTCCTCTATTGACAAATGAGTTTCCTACAGAAACACAATGTCATACTTATTAGGTTTAAGGGTACTCATCACTTTTTTCCTTTTTATCGGATGTCCTAAATATTTTATATTCCATGAAGTGAAGCAGAACTTATTCTAACTAGGAACCATCATACTCCAGAGTTCATGTTTAACTGTCCATTTTAGCAATGAACTCCATTGCTTCTTCAGGACGATTGAATCGTTTAGTAGCCCCTTTTCGTTTGGATCCTCAGACTCGCTGGATACATCACGACAAATGGCACGTTCTGTTCATGTAGTACTTTCTTGCAATTTTTCTTGTTTTTGCTGTGTGGCTCTTGAGAAACCTGGGAAAACCAGTACATGGTTACCTTCCAACTGGAGCTCTTTTCTCTCGTGCACAGCCCACAAAACATAGTCCCTGTACCCCGATCTCAGAAAGCGAAACAGGATAGTCTGTGGTCTTCCTCAGGGAGAGGGTAGTGACGTCTAAGCTCTATGGACGTGCTCGATCTCAAACTGTGTGCCGGCAGACTCAATGCTCAACATCTTTGGAATTACCTCGTTCAGGCATTTTATCATATTTCCTGCTTCATGCCCTTCAGGTATTCCAGCAATATACACATTGTTATGTCTGCTGCAATTTTCCATATCTTCAGTTTTTCATTGAAGCACGTCCACCTCCAGCTTGGTTGCAGGCGGGTTAGCCATCGCTAGTTCCCGCCGCTCACGCTCTGTGTCCTCAGGAAACTTTACTCACTTTTCCACTTAATTTATTCTTGTAATTAAGGATGATAGCTTCCCCTCAATTGAAGCAGTGGAACGTTTTACCTTTGCCAGGCTGCTCATACCTCCCAAAATTTGCTGAAGTGTTTCATAGATGTTGGACATATCCTGCTCCTGGTTGTGCTGCTCATAGATGGCGGAACTTTCACCATCTTGGTCAGAGACAGCATCGGGGCCTTGTGAGCGAAGTTGCATTTTTTGTGTCACTAAACGGATGAATCTTTAATTGTTTGGACATCTTGAAGATTAGGGATACGTCCAAACTAAAATGCTAAATTGATGACAGTCTATGTAAAATTACAATATTATGTAGAAGTTCCACACGGAGCGCTCCACTATGTGGCCATCGCTCTCATCGCTCTCTTCTCTTTGCCCTTCGCCTTTCCGATAGCTACACGAGCAGCGCGTGTGTTCTATAATCCCGTGACCTGGGTTCCCTTCCCATGGAAAACATTATCCCTCAAACTTGTAACTTCGCTTCCACGCAGATCCAGCATAAAACAATATGTACTGAAGAAGATTCAGTGCATATTATATTTGCAAATACATTTATGCACTAGCCACCTTAAGAAGTGTGATCAGCTTAAACAACACACGACACCTTGTTGCTTAGTAACATAACCAGAAATATGTTGGCAGAGGCAGAGCAGCAGCATGAGGCATGACAATTCCAGGTAATTATTTTATTTTATTGATTAAAAATAAAAGGTAATGATTGATGTAAGGTGAGTGAATTAAGAATTACCTCATTTACACCTTGACAAAGAAACAGCACGTTTTCTCTGTCCCGTTCTGGGCTGACATCAGTGGGGGTGTATGGCAGAGCTACACCAGCTCTTCAGACACATTCTCTCTTCTTCCAGCTCAGTTCACCATCTTCTCATGTTTAAGACAGCTTATGTTTGATGATTAGAATACTGGCTTTCCTTTCTGTAATATCTTTAAGAAAATCATTATAGGTTCATAGATGACTGTATAAAATGATTTCATCACAATGATGTCATTACATTAATGTCCAGAAAAGGAATATACACTCACCCATAACAGGAACACATGTGCACATGCTCATTTATGCAGTTATCCAATCAGCCAATAGTGTGGCAGCAGTACAGTGTAAAATCCTGCAGATACAGGTCAAGAGTTAATAATTAATCTTTAGTTAATGTTCACATCAAACATCAGAATGGGGAAAAATAGATTTTTGTGACATTGATGGAGGCATGGTTGTTATTACCAGTTGTGGGTTGGTTTGAGTGTTTCAGAAACTGCTGATCTCACATGTGGGAATTTCACATATATCTGTAGAGTTTGCATAAAATGGTACAAAAACATGATTTTAGATGATTCATCCTGAAAGCTAAAGGAGTGATGATGTCACCCACTCTATCTGCTGTTCATATAAATTAAATGGGCAAAAAAGAAATATGCATAGGGATGAGTGTGATCTGTCTGTAATTTGGGATGACTGGTCTTGGTTTGAGCAATTTTGTTGGTAGTAGAACTGACAATTACATCAGTTCAAAATAAATTCCATAGAAACAAATGGTAAAAAATGGTGAATAGTGTAGCAGGCGAAAGTATGAATATTTCCAAACAGTTTTAACAATCACATGTCCCAATCAGGTCAGACATGTCAGAGATGTTCTGATATCTCAAAAACTTAAACTTAAGAGACTGTTGTGTGTGAAATTACCAGGAAATCAGTAATTAATCTGAAATAAGCAAACCATCCCTATGGTACCAACAACTATGCCACCATCAAAGTCACACAAACTCACACTTTATTTTGATTTGATGAAAACATAAACTGAAGCTCTTGAACTGTATCTGCATGATTTTTTGCATTGTGCTGCTGCCACATGATTGGCTGATTAGATAACTGCATTAATATACAGGCATACAAGTCCCTCATAAAGTGGATGGTGACTGTGTAATGATAGCAAGGGCACTATATCTGTAAATAATATCTTTATTTATGAATTTATTACATAATAAGTCATTTATGTCTTAGGAAAGTGTCAGTCAGTCTGCACACCAGTTTAAAAAATCAGGACCTTTCTATGAACATTTGATGATAATGATGCTTGTCAGAGATGCATCTTACCCAGGGCTCCTTTAAATAGGTTCATTAGTATGACAAAGGACAAAGGGTGTCTTTTTTTCCTTGAAGAATATAGTATTAGAATGTAAATTTCTACCTCCAGATAGAGATAAATTCCTCTTCTGGTAGCAATAAACAGAAAGCAGTGAGTTTAAGCAGTGACTCAGTTGCTATGTAGAGCTACTGCAGTAAGTGAGAGAGAGAGAGAGAGAGAGAGAGAGAGAGAGAGAGAGCACTGGGAGAGAGAATGAAGGAGAGAGGGAGCGCTTTGCCAGGCTCACTGTGCAAGTGCGTATGATTGAGCTGCTCACGACTGCGTTTAGCTGTTCTACTCTAGGATGCTGTTTCTGCCCTCCCTGTCTCTCAGACCATTTTTCAGTCTTCCCTAACAGCACTGCACTCTGCTATGAAGATGACTTTCCTGAGTGTATAAAGACACATAAACCCATCTCACTCCCTATGGACATCCTAGAAGCCACACCAATAGGGATCCTTCCTGAGGACCTGCCCTCTCTGAAGAGGAACCTCAGTCACTAGTCTTGGCAAGTAAGTACATGGGTAACAGAATCTCTGACTACATGGTACAATCAATAGTGTTAAGAGCTAGTCAGCTGCATGAAGACTGTGTTGATGTCCATGTGTGCTATGCATGTGAGGATGTCTATATGTGAAGAAGAGAGAGCGAGAAAGAGAGAGAGAGAGAGAGAGAGATAGCATTTGTTATTTGGTTACCGTGACTTCAAATATTTATTGCTGGTTACTGTGACTTCAAGTATGTGTACACTGAAATCAACACCTGTAGAATTGCCTGTATAAATGCAAATATTTCTCCAGTGTAGCTAACACAATCACTTTTGCCAAGTCATAAGAATTCACATGAGCTGATTGGTATGAAATTGTATGAATCATAACATAAATTAAATTGTGTCTCATAAGCAGTTTAGCTTTTCCATTGCCTTGTTTAGCTTTTCCTTACCATCATTTATATCAAATCTTTAAGTGAAATCTTGAATGCTTTTTAGACCTAATACATTTTGTGTGAGTTCAAGTTGTTGCATTTGCTACCTTACCCAGAGACAGAACAGGCAGTGGGTACTTGAACAAGTAAGTTCTGGAATTAATTTTATTCCATTTCTGTAAACAGTAGAACAGAGCAGAGTATTGTCCTTGGTTGTACTTTTTAAATGGATATGTTGTTGATTTGATCTTTACCTATTTAAAGGTATTAGAAAGGATATGTGTGATGTAATGGCTGGCTGTCCATGGCATATGCTGAGATGGAAAAATACTATGTGGGTGTAGAAGCTTGCATCAGAAAAAGAGCAATATGAAGAGCCAAGATGGTGGATGAGACTTATTTCTATGGAAACAGCACATCTCCAGCCCCCAATATAGCTACAGGTCAAGACACAAGTTCCATCAGATCTGAAGATGACAAAAATTTGATCTCACATAGTGACCCCTAAACATCTCCCAAACCACTACCCTCCCCTTAATATACACACAGTACAAAAAAACAGCTGATTAATTAAAGTGCACAATAGAAAGGGCAGAAGTAGAGCTTATGCTTTACATGGAGTTTCATTGGTGTAGGCCACCACCAAGCTACTCAAATTCTATGTATCTCTTTTATTTTAAATAGAGAAATGCCCACTAAGTAACCATAATTGATCACTGCTAGTAGTTTAACATTAGTTTTTGGTTCATTTTAGACTTCATTTTGCACATCATTGTGCACTGTTGTAATGGTATAAGCTGTATTAAAGTATGTTAGATGTACATCTAACATTTCTACATCTGGATATTTCTACTGCACCACACCAGTACATGTTACTAGGAGTTATTGAGGAGCTTAAAAATAGAAAAACAGCTCCCCTCCCATATCAGGGACTTGTGTGGAAAAAAAACAGATTTCATTGCTGTCCATCCTTTCCTGGAGTCATGACTGAGACAAAAATTGCTCATGAAGTGTCGTGACCATGGATATGGTACAACCCCAATTCCAATGAAGTTAGGACATTGTGTAAAACATAAATAAAAACAGAATATGATGATTTGCAAATCCTTTTGAAGCTATATTCACTTTAATACACTACAAAGACAAGATATTTAATGTTCAAATGGATAAACTTTATTGTTTTTTGCAAATTTTTACTCATTTTGAATTTGATGCCTGCAACACATTCCAAAACAGTTGGGACAGGAGCATGTTTACCACTCTGTTATATCACCTTTCCTTTTAACAACACTCAATAAGCATTTGGGAACTGAGGACAGTAATTTTTGAAGATTTGTAGGTAGAATTTTTTCCCATTCTTGCTTGATGTACAACTTCAGTTTCTCAACAGTCCGGGGTCTCTGTTGTCGTATTATGTGCTTTATAATGTGCCACACATTTTCAATGGGAGACAGGTCTGGACTGCAGGCAGGCCAGTCTAGTACCCACACTCTTTTACTACGAAGCCACACTGTTGTAGCATGCAGAATGTGGCTTGGCATTGTCTTGTTGAAAGATGCAGGGACATCCCTGAAAAAGGGATGCTTGGATGGCAGCATATGTTGCTCCAAAACCTGTACCTGTACCTTTCAGCATTAATGATTCCTTTACAGAAGTTACCCATGCCATGGGCAGTAACACACCCTCATACCATCAGAGATGAGATGCTGGCTTTTGAACTTTGTGCTGATAACAATCCAGACAGTCCTTTTCCTCTTTGGCCTGGAGGACCACAGGACACTTTTCCACTTTGCGTCAGTCCATGTCAGATGAGGTTGGGCCCAGAGAAGCAGGTGGCATTTCTGGGTGTTGTTGATGTATTTGTGGATGGAGCGACGAATTTGTTCACTGACAATGGTTCGCTGTGCTTGTTGACAATGGTTCCGAAGTGTTCCTGAGCCCATGTGGTAATATCCATTACAGAATGATGTCGGTTTTTAATGCAGTACTGCCTGAGGGATCAAAGGTCATGGCCATTCAATGTTGGTTTTTGGCCTTGCTACTGACTTGCAGAGATTTCTCCTGATTCTCTGAATCTTTTGGTGATATTATGGACTGTAGATGATGAAATCTCTACATTACTATTTGCTCATGCGTCCTTGTTTGTGAACGACTGAGCCTTTTGAGGATGCTCCCTTTATACCCAATCATGACACTCACCTGTTTCCATTTAACTTGTTCACCTGTGGAATGTTCTAAACAGGTGTTTTTTGAGCATTCCTCAATTTTCCCAGTCTTTTGTTGCCCCTGTCCCAACTGTTTTGGAATGTATTGCAGGCATCAAATTCAAAACGAGTGAATATTTGCAAAAAAAAAAACCAAAAAAAAAAACCCATAAAGTTTATCTGTTTGAACATTAAATATCTTGTCTTTTTAGTTTATTCAATTAAATATGGGTTGAAAAGGATTGGCAAATCATTGTATTCCATTGTGGGCGGCACGGTGGCGCAGTGGATAGCGCTGTCGCCTCACAGCAAGAAGGACCCGGGTTCGATCCTCGGGTGGGGCGACCTGGG
>JAOVYV010000030.1:469226-481024 GCA_025674545.1 Hassar affinis
TTTCCAGGAGAATAACGTCACTCTTTTGGATCATCCTGCGTGTTCCCCTGATCTAAATCTGATTGAGAACATTTGGGATGGATGGCAAGTGAAGTTTACAAAAATGGACAGCAGTTCCAGACAGTGGATGCCCTTCGTGAAGCCATCTTCAACATGTATGTACTCACGCAGACCATCGAGACCTGAGGTGGTATTATTTGAGAAACCAGGCCTCATTCTGCATGAGTTACAACAGCATGGCTTCATAGACATACGTAGAGTGTGTGTGCTTGACTGGCCTGCCTACAGTCCATATCCATCTCCTTTTTAAAATTTAAGGCGCATCATGCAGAGGAGAATCAGACCATGGCGACTGGACAGTGGGACAGCTCAAGTTTTGCATTACAGGTCAAAATTTCCACATGAAAAACTTCAACAATTTCCTTTCAATTCCAAAATGATTAAAAAGTATATATATAAGGCATCAATTTCTAAATTTGTTTACATTTAACAAATAGATTTCAGTTCATCACTGAAAACACTTTTCTTTCAGATTTACAGAAAGTGTCCAAGCTTTTTGCAAATGGGTTTTGTAATAATAATAATAAAAATCATCATCATCATTATTATTGTTGTTGTTGTTATTCACTTCTATCCTAGGCTTTAAAGCCTAATAACCTTAGTGAAGTACTCTTTTACAGTTTTCTCCCTGATGTTCTAAAGCTGTCTGTCTCTCTCTCTGCAAGGCAACCACAGGGAATCCACTGTGACTTTAGAATTATTTTCTTTTTCTTCTGAAGTGTTTCTATTGTAGTCTCTGGCCTTCAGTGCTTCTTCTAGAAATGTACAAAAGATCTTCGTGGCCTCTCTGGTAATTAACCATAATCAGGTAGTCATGACTTTTGTAGAGCCTGAGGCCACCTGGTCTTGGGTTTGGGGGCCTATACAGGAAGGGGCCTCTTGGTAAACAAATGTAGGGCATATGGTGGTGCTTTTTGAGTAGGGCAGAATGACGCCAAGAGTCCGTCACTGACCTATATAAGGATGTTCTTCAAGTGGTATACTGGAGAGCACAAATCTGGCCTTAAAGGTGCTCCCCGGGCTGTGCGCAAAGCTTGTCAACGATGCCTGTCTAATTCTGTTTTAATTTGATATTAATAAATTCCTTTACAAAGAAGAAGACGGTCTCAGGAGAGCTTCTTTACCTCAACTACTTTGCATCATCTACAATGAAAGACACCACACTATTCATGTAAAAATGACTACTGCTGATATTTTTTACAATAGGAATATCATGCTCAGTTGGAAGAGATGCGGGTATCCATCAGACAATTGGAGGAGAACCTTTCTGCTGCCAGGCGTCGCAGCGACTTATATGAGTCAGAGTTGAAGGAGTCACGCCAGACTAGTGAGGAGCTGAAAAGAAAGGCAGCAGACTACCAACAGAAAATCCAGAAGGTCAGAGCAGTTGTCATAGGGTTGCTTTAGAAACATTACACTTAATTTAGAGTTACTTAATTATGGAGGTAGTATACTCTCTAATGAAACATGTACAAAATTATTACAGGCCAAAGAACAAGGCAAGGCTGAAATGGAGGAGCTCCTTACTAAACTGCAGAAGGTTTGCCAAATCCTTTTTCATTGTAATAGGGATTTGTATTGAGTTGATTGTTTTCCTGTTCTTTAAAGTGTGTAAATCCACATTTGGATGTATTTCTCTTATTTTCTCAGACCAATGAAGAGCACCAGGCAAAGATTGAGGAGCTTCAGGACAAGCTAGACAATGTGCTGACATCCACCTTGTCTTCAGATACAGCTTTACAATTTGCTATTTTGTAGTAAATTGATATACAACTCCAATTCCAATGAAGTTTCGACATTGTGTAAAACATAAATAAAAACAGAATATGATGATTTTCAAATCCTTTTCAGCCCATATTCAATTGAATACACTACAAAGACAAGATATTTGTTCTTTTTTTGAGATTTATGTTCAAACAGATACAATTTATTGTTTTTTTTTTTTTTGCAAATATTCACTCATTTTGAATTTAATGCCTACAACATGTTCCAAAACAGTTGGGACAGGGGCAACAAAAGACTGGGAAAGTTAAAGAATGCTCAAAAAACACCTGTTTGGAACATTCCATAGGTGAACAGGTTAAAGGGAAACAGGTGAGTGACATGATTAGGTATAAAGGGAGCATCCCTGAAAGGTTAATTTCACAAGCAAGGATGGAGCAAAGTTCACCACTTTGTGAACAACTGCATGAGAAAATAATTCAACAGATTAAGAACAAAGTTGCCCAACATGCAATTGAAAGGAATGTAAGGATTTCATCATCTACAAAAAGATCAACAAAAGGTTCAGAGAATTTGGAGAAATCTCTGCAAGTAAGCTGCAAGGCCGAAAACCAACATTGAATGCCCATGACCTTTGATTCCTCAGGTGGCACTGCAGTAAAAATTGACATCCTTCTGTAATGGACATTACCACATGGGCTCAGGAACACTTCAGAAAACTATTGTTAGTGGACAAAGTCTGTCGCTCCATCTACAAGTGCAAGTTAAAACAACACACAGAAACGTTGCCATCTCTGGGCCCAAGCTTATCTGAGGTGGACTGACACAAAGTGGAAAAGTGTCCTGCGTTCTGACGAGTCCACAGGAGAATTGTTTTTGGAAATCATGGACATCATGTCCTCCAGGCCAAAGAGGAACAGGACTGTCAGGATTGTTATCAGCCAGTTCAAAATCATACCATCTCTGATGGTATGAGGGTGTGCTAGTGCCTATGGCATGGGTAACTTGCACATCTGTGAAGAAACTATTAATACTGAAAGGTACATACAGGTTTTGGAGCAACATATGCTGCCATGTAAGTGACTTCTTTTTCAGGGATGTCTTTACTTATTTCAGCAAGACAATGCCAAGCCATATTCTGGATGCGTTACAACAGCATGGCTAAAAATTCATAGTAAAAAAGTGTGGGTACTAGACTGGCCTGTCTGCAGTCCAGATGTGTCTACCATTGATAATGTGTAGCACATTATGCAGTGCAAAATATGACAACAGAGACCCCAGACTGTTGAGCAACTGAAGTTATACATCAAACAAGAATGGGAAAGAATTCCACCTCAGTTCCCAAATGCTTATTGAGTGTTGTTAAGAAAGGTGATGTAACACAGTGGTAAACATGCTCCTGTCCCAACTGTTTTGGAATGTGTTGCAGGCATCAAATTCAAATATTTGCAAAAAAGAATAAAGTTTATCTGTTTGAACATTAAATATCTTGTCTTTGTAGTGTATTCAATTGAATATGGGTTGAAAAGGATTTGCAAATCATCATATTGTATTTTTATTTATGTTTTATACAATGTCCCAACTTAATTCGAATTGGGGTTGTATTATGTATAGCAGGAGTTATTATATACCGATCAGGCATAATATTATGACCATCTCCTTTTCTCTACGCTCATTGTCCATTTTCTTAGTTCCACTTACCATATAGCTACACTTTGTGGATCTACAATTACAGACTGTAGTTCATCTGTTTCTCTACATAGTTTGTTAGTCCCCTATTCTGTTGTGCAGTGGTCAGGACCTCCACAGGACCAGCACAGGTACTATTTGGGTGGTGGATCTTTCTCAGCATTGCAGTGACACTGACGTGGTGATATGTTTGTGTATTGTTCTTGTGTGAGTGGATCAGACCCAACAGTGGAACTGAGAGGAACACAACAGTGGAACTGAGAAAATAGACAATGAGTGTAGAGAAAAAAAGGAGATGGTCATAACGTTATGCTTGATCAGTGTATATTAGCAACTGTAGAGCAAGAATTCTTTCAGGCAAATATTTTCACACTCTTACAATATTTTTCAGGCAGTGAAAGTGAGTACTGAGGCCACAGAGCTCCTGCAGAATGTTCGCCAGGCTAAAGAGCGCCTAGAGTGGGATGTGACACGACTGCAGTCCAGAGAGGACTCCAGTGACAGCCTGCGCAGGCGCTTGCGTGAGACAGAGGTTAGATATACTTAGATGAGCTGTTTAACTGTATGAGAAGATGTTAGGCAATATCTGTAGTTTCAGGCATAATACATTCAGATATTTTTTAGTATATGTTTAGTATATTTTTGTATATGTTTGACTTCTTGATGCAATATTGTTATACAAAGAAAAATATGGTTTATTATTTGTCTCGTTAAATTTCCATAAGATGATGTAATGTGAGTTCACATATTCACAAATATGAAATGTTTTTAAAGGACTTTTTTGTATCATTGCAGCAATACACTCTACTTAAACATTAAAATATAAATATAGAAAAATCAGGAATCATTACAATGTGTCTGATTTGAAGTGTGGACACATGAACAATCCTATACTGCATATAAACTGGTCTCATTTTACAATGGTAATTTACAATTCATTGGTTGTGTGTGATGGAGTAGGATGGCAGAAAGACCCTGGAGAATCAAGTAAAGAGGCTGGAGATTGTGGAGCGCAGGGAGAGCAAACTAAAAGAGGATATTCAGACCAAATCACAGCAGATACAACAGATGGCTGACAAAATCATGGTAAGGGAGAGCAGGTCACCTGCTGATACACAAGCACACTCTTTTTGTCTTCTGTCTGACTGAGCATTGGCCCCTATTGCTCTCTGCATGCTCTCTCTTCCTGTCTCAGTTCCAGAAGCAGCAGACTGCAAGCATGGATTGTGTTTCTCTTTTTAAGATGTGTGGATATACTGAATGCTCATATTTGATAAAAGGAAGCAATATAATATGAAATATTATTTGACATTTTTTGGCCTTTTTTTAAGGTGATTATTTTAAGTCTGTTAAGTGTTGGTGTGTATGATATGAAGTGGTAATAAATGGGAGGTACCTAGAGAGATATATGCAACATCATACACATGTATAAATAATACTAATAAACAATGTTTTTTTTGCACATGCTGCCACAGGAATAAATTGTGCATATACCACAATTGTTCAAATATTAAATCACATTTTCACAAGAGAATTCACAGGGAGATTTAAGATATTTAACTAATTTAAGATATTTAACACAATAGGCTAAATATGAGGTAATCATGGATGGCTCCATATACCAATATATGGAGTGTGGAAAATGGCTGTGGAAATTTGCCTATTCAGCCACAAGATCATTAGCGAGATCAGGCAGTGATATCGGGCAGGACCAGGCCATTCAAGTTCTTTTACTTCGGCCTTTGCAAACTGTGTGTTTGTGGATGCTGCTTTGTGCACAGGGGAATTGTCATGCTGCATCTCTACTTTCCTAGGCCCCTTAAGCCCCTGGAGGGGTTGGCTGGATTACCCCACTGTCAGGGCTATATCATAACCTATGTAAAGTGCAATTAATGGATGTTGTGCTTTCATTAAAAGGAACTGGAGGAAAACTTGCGTGAAATGCAAGCCACAGCCCAGCGCATGGAGACTCATCTGGAGCAGAAAGAGAAACTATATGAGGATAAGATCAAGGTTGTGTATTAGCAATAAATTAGCAAGCTGTTTGTCTGTTCAAATATTGAAATAAGTATATTGATAATTTAATGTTTTCAATTGTAGACGTGTGACTTTAACAGTGCCTTTCATAAGAATTCATGGACCTGGAACTTTTAAGGCCTTAACTGGGATAATGTGTCATGAATATAGACAAAATAGCCCATAATATTGAAGGGGAAAATTAATGTTTACATGACAAACCATGTCATGACATGCAATTAAAATGTCATATGATTTCAAAAAACAAAACAAATTTAATTTGTATTGTCCCAGGTGAGTGAATCCTTATATAATTAACAATGATCTGCTTTTTTCTTAGCTAAAATTTGTTTAATAATAAATAAAATGTTTTGCACATTCAAAAATTAGATACTTTATAAATCAAATAGCAAAAAATCCATTTAAATTCCATTTCAGTTCTTTAGCACTACAAAAACAATCTAAAAGTTCACTGTATATAACTAATATGAAAGCATATTTGTTTACACACTGTATTATCAGTTTTCAGCTTCAGAAGTGATCTGATATACTATATTTTTCTGAAACATTTATTTATCACATTGTATGTGTCATGCTTGTTTATATTATGTTGCCAAGGTTTTGGAGACGCAAATGAAGGTAGACTTGGCTGATAAAGAACTCCTGGAATCGAAACAGGACATATATGAAGAGGAAGCTCGGGAGAAAAGCAAACTGATCAGTGAGCAGGCAGCGGTAAGACCACTATAAATTACTAAAAAACATGAATATGTTAGCTGTAGGGAGCTGTTGATAACTATAGTATGATATAGTTGATAATAATAATAATAATAATAATAATAATAATAATAATAATATAGCCAAGATATAGTGGTGATTTAAGGCTCAATCATGACTTTACAATTGCACAATTTAATGTGCAATAAAGATGACTGCACAGTTTTAAGTCCCTATTTTCTGTCCCACTTCAAGATTGTTTTTTTTTATGTATGATGAAGTGCCTATGCATTTAACCAGAAAATATTCATTTACAGTGATGTCCTTCATGAGTTTGCAGCATGGCTGACACAGCATAAAATATTGCAAGCCTTGCAATTACTGTTACTGTATGACACAAGTATTTAAACTCAGTTAGTGACTGAGTGACAGGGTACATGTTTGACAACTCTTAAGAAGTCAGACCTATTGATCAGTATCAACTCACACCTAAAGAGTCTTATTATATACAATTGTGTGACACTGTGAGATGATCAGACCAACTGGCCGATGAACCAATTTAGGTAAGAAATGCCAAGGCCACAAGGATTCATTCATTGAACCATAGAAACCATTGATTCATAGAAACTCTAGACCCTCAAGACCAAAAATGAGGCAAAAAAATCTGTAGACTAGTTTGAATAAAGCAATGTTTGAACAATGAACAATTAGGAATAAACTAAGCAATTTTTTTAAATGGACTTATATTTACAAATTTGTTTGGAAAACTGCACTGTATTAGACAAATTCCAATAACAAGTTTGAGTAGTGCCAACCCAGCTAAGGTTTACAAAAGGGAGGCATTAATTGAAGTGATAAACAAGGAAAATGTGTAATGCTTTGAAATGCATTGAATTTCTTATTCACAGTTCATATACAACAGGAATGACTCGTTTCTTAGGTCAGAAATAACTTATTATATCTTGTACTTGTACAAAATATAAATCAGCATGCTACCTCCTGGTATTCTTATTCATAGTTCCTCCTTATTCACAGTACCTCCTTGAATTTCTTATTCACAGTTCATATACAACAGGAGTGACTCGTTTCTTAGGTCAGAAATAACTTATTATATCTTGTACTTGTACAAAATATAAATCAGCATGCTACCTCCTGGTAATTGTCAGCTGGCTCATGTAACACTTCTTTGTCTCCTGTATGAAAAGCGTAAAAGCTTCATGACTTGTAGAGGTTTAAAAGCTGATCTGACTCTTTTGCTGATTTCTATCCTTTTCGTAAAAAAAATAAAACAAAACATTAATTGTAAGCTGAAGTCTCCCGATGTCCTAACTCACTCAAAAATTGCAGACAGCATTGGAGTCTCATTAAGTCTGTATCCATAAATCTCTGCGTTGATTTTAAATACTTTTATAGACTTTTAGCGATTACAATAGAAAGCATGCATATAAGGAGGCATGCCATACCACCGTTCGAAACTAGCGGGCCATGGTGGTGTGGTAGACATGCTGGGAGGACCACTATAACTCCCAGCACACTTAAGCCTACAGCACCCTAGGCGCTAATCGGTGCTGATGAGAGAGACCTTCTTGAAGCATCTTAAAGCTGGTTTGAGAGCAGTGCACCTTTTATGGTGCAGTAGTACTATGGCATGGGGTATCTGAGGGTAAGTTATGGTAATGTCTGGCCTAGACTGTCAGTGGTAGGGGTCATCCCTGAGGTAATAACTGGTGTTAGAGTTTGTCTTTGCATTGGTGCAACCAGCCCCCTCTTCCTCTATTTCTCTTGGGCACCCACATGGGAGCTTTGGTATTGTTCTCCCTGCTGGTCAGTGTTCGGGAGTTTTGCAAGAGCTATTTCCGGGTGTATACATAGCAGCTTTTCTTGGTGGAGCATTGGTGGGGGCTAGAGTTAACATAACTGTCCATCTTTGTAATGATCCCACACAGACTGGAGCCAAGTGCAGTTTACTTTTTATTTTGCAGCGAGAACCGAAAACACAAGCAGAACCTAAACTAAACTGCACATGAGATAAGAGAGAAACAGTGGCTATATACAAATGGCTAGTGGAGAATGAGTGCATGGACTGTGAGAAAATAAAAGAAACAAACTCTACAAAACATGTGGAACAAGAAGTCAATGTAATGAAAATGACAAGAAACTTAGCTTAGAGCATGAGAGTGTTTTGAGCAGATGCAAAGCATCCATGGCATACATAATTGTTGATCCACCCTGATAAAGCTCAAACAGCTTCTTGTATGCTCCACCAGAGCGGGCTTTGGAGCAATCAAACATGGCCACCACCAGGTGAGCCTCGTTGGGAGTGCCTCATGGGAGTTGTAGTCCTAGTCTGTAGTTCCCTCCCAGGAGACTTTTGTCACCCTCTGGCATCCGTGGATGTGACAATCTTGTTCATTTTAATTGAAGGTATTTATCTGTGTTCTTCATTTTCTTTGTTACACCTTTGTTTGAGCCTGTGATTAATTGCCCTTTTGTCCTTCTTATTCTTCCTTGCTCTCCCTCTCCTCTATGTGTAACACTGTAGTACAGTGGTAATGCACTGGCTTAATAACTTTCCAGAGTTACCAGTTCAAGCACTTTTCTAAACACAATAAATACAAATAATCTTTTGCATTTCCATTACTACATCCGAGCCTCATCACCACATTACATATTAAAAAAACACAAACACTGATCAGTCATAACATTATGACCACCTATTTATGACCACCATTATTCAAATACTGTGTCTCATAGACTGCACAGTAAGTCAACACAGTGTTTTAAAAAAAATCAGCACATCCAGTAAAAAAAATAAAAAGGAAATTTGTGCAATATACAATGATAAGAAACATGGCAGCAAACAGAAAACATAAATTCTACACTTACCAGACACTTCATTAGGTACACCTGTTCAACAGATCTGTAACGCAAATATCTAATTAGCCAATTAGTCTAGTTGGCAGCAACTTGATGGATTTAGGCATGCAAAGACAACCTGCTGAACTTCAAATCGAGCATCAAAAAGGGAAGAAATTTGATTTAAGTCACTTTGAATACACCATGGTTGTTGGCACTTGACAGACTGGTTTGAGTATTTCAGAAATTGTTGATCTACTGGGATTTTCATCCACAAACATCACTAGGGATTACAGAGCATGGTCCAAAAAAGAAATAATGTCCAGTGTGCAGCTGTTCTCTGGGCAAAAATGCCTTGTAGATGCCAGAGGTCAGAGGAGAATTGGCAGGCTGGTTTGAGCTGATAGAAGGGCAACAGTAACTTAAATAACTCCTCATTACAACCAAGGAATGCAGAAGAACATTGAATGCACAACATATTGAACCTTGAAGCAGGTGTGGGTGCCAACGTGACCGCCTCCGCCAGGGTCACCGGCCGGTGGCAGCGGACCCATCCGCCAGTTTGTGCCGGTAACTTGGCGATGAACTGCTCGAGGACGACCTGCTTGATGATTGGAACGCCTGCCATTCCTCGGCCTGCTCCTCGAGCAGGGCTTTAAATCGCCGCTCACAATCTTCCCGCAGAGCGTGGAAGGCACTTGCCTGGTCCCATAAGCACACTCCTAAACCTTGTGGAAAGCCTTCCCAGAAGAGTTGAACCTGTTTTAAAGGGTGGGCTGACATCATATTAAACCCTATGGATTAAGAATGGGATGTCACTCAAGTTCATATGCGTGTACCGGCAGATAAGCAAATACTTTTGGCAATATAGTGTATAACAAGCATTTCTTATTAGGGAAACTAGAAACATTAATGTGGGGATGCATTTAGTGGCATATTTCTAGTGGTCCAAAAATGAAATGGAATTACCTATCAGTGTGTATAGTCTATGAAACACACATATTGGTGTGCAATATGTGCTGCCCCTGTAAAGAAACAGTCCATAAATTACACAACTCCAATTCCAATGAAGTCAGGATGTTGTGTAAAACATAAATAAAAACACAATACGATGAATTTCAAATCTTTTTCAACCCATATACAATTGAATCCATTGCAAAGACAAGATATTCAATGTTTAAATGGATAAACTTTATTGTTTTTTTTTTTTTTTTTGCAAATACTCACTCATTTTGAATTTGATGCCTGCAACATGTTCCAAAGCAGTTGGGACAGGGGCAACAAAAGCTCAAAAAACACCTGTTTGGAACATTCCACAGGTGAACAGGTTAATTCACAGGTGAGTATCAGTTGTTCACAATGAAGGATACGGCAAGGTTCACCACGGTTCGATCCCTCAGGTGCACTGCATTAAAAACGTTCTGTAATGGCTATTACCACATGGGCTCAGGAACACTTCAGCAAACCAATGTCAGTGAAAACAGTTTGTCACTCCATCTACAAGTTCAAGTTAAAACCATGCAAAGCGAAGCCATATATCAACAAAACCCAGAAACGCTGCCAGCTTCTCTGGGCCCAAGCTCATATGAGATGGACTGACGCAAAGTGTTCTGATGAGTCCACATTTCAAATTGTTTTTGGAAATCATGGACGTTGTGTCCTATGGGCCAAAGAGGAAAAGGACTCTCTGGATTGTTATCAGCGCAAAGTTCAAAAGCCAGAATCTCTGATGGTGTGGGGGTGTATTAGTTACATACAGGTTTTGGAGCAACATATGCTGCCATCCAAGGTAACATCTTTTTCAGGGATATCCCTGCTTATTTCAGCAAGACAATGCCAAGCCACATTCTGCACATGTTACAACAGCATGGCTTCTTAGTAAAAGAGTGCAGGTACTAGACTGGCCTGCCTGCAGTCCAGACCTGTCTCCCATTGAAAATGTGTGGCACATTATGAAGCGAAAAATACAATAATGGAGACCCCGGAGTGTTGAGCAACTGAACTTGTACATAAAGCAAGAATGGAAAAGAATTCCACCTACAAAGCTTCAACAATTAATTTCCTCAGTTGCCAAATGCTTATTGAGTGTTGTTAAAAGGAAAGGTGATGTAACACATTGGTAAACATGGCACATATCACACCTGGGAGGGATTGGTGTATCAAATCCTCAGGTAATAAAATTTGCAGGCAGCAAAATATTAATTTATTCCCTCAGTAATATCATTGTATGATATTACAATGATTGAGTGATGAAAAAAATCTTGCTTGCAATTGAAGCAAAGTTAGGCCTGGAGAAAGATCTAGAATTTTGGGAGAGGGGGTGTGGGGGGAGGATTGAAGTAGATGAGTCAACGGTGTGGGCAGTAATGGGTAGAGGATGTAAAGTCAAAGTCAAAGTCAACTTTATTGTCAAATCTGTATACGTACGAGACATACACAGGATTGAAATTACGTTACTCTCAGACTCCAATAGTGCAGCGGTAAACATTTAACATTTAAATTAGGTTAAGTAACTATAAAGTAAAATATATATATAGTACCGGTAAACAGAGTAACAGTACAAATGTGGATGTGTGTATGTATATACAGTGGAGGAAATAAGTATTTGATCCCCCACTGACTTTAAAAGTTTTATAACAAAAAAATAAATGAAAAAACATTTCATAATTTTATGCCAGCTTTATTTTAACAGTGCCACATAGAATATCAAAAGAAAAATGGAGAAAATTACATGAAAT
>JAOVYV010000030.1:519687-536922 GCA_025674545.1 Hassar affinis
CATCTCCACATCATTGCATTCAGTTTTTATTCACAATTTGTTTAGTGTCCCAACTTTTTTGGAATCCGGTTTGTAAAAATGTTAGTGGTATATTATACTGCACCAGAAAAGAGGAGCAACACAATTTTCTTGTTGACATGAGATGGTGCACATACTTTCTCTTGCAGCACCTACAGAGATCCTGTGCCCTATGCACTACCTGTGTCACCCATGCCACAAACCAGCCCTGGGAAGCTGGTTTAACTGGCAGGTAAAGTGTGTTGATTCTTAACTGTGTCCACGGTCACTTGCAGGGTCACTGTTGCCATTTCCTTGTCCTTACTGTCTCCGGTATTTCTTATTCTTCTTTTCTTTTTTGGAAGCCTGATTTTTCTTTAGGAAGCTGAGACATATTGTTAGAAAAAAAATATATACTAATTAATTAAACACATTCTTACATCCAGACCCATCCATGGCCTACCCTGCTCATAGGCAAGAGTTCCATATAGAAGTTGGATTCTCGGACCACTGTATGAGTGCTGGTCTATACCAAATACATGAATAAGACAACGGGGTGGTAGCCTCTGCCGCAAAACCATAGCAGTTTCTGAACTTGACTGTGAGAAAGCACTGCTGGCAATGGTGTGGGCTGTCAAACACTTCTCCAACTATCTTGGTAGTCAGAAGGTGATCACTGAAAGTCACCATCAGCCAGTATCCTTTCTCAACAGGCAAAAAATTAGAAAGGGCAGTAAATACTCCAATCCGTCAAGCCCCACTGCTAATATCAAACAGCTATAATTGCTCAGAGCCAAATGCCTGCAAAGACATTTTCATAGCATACATGGATTCTCTCTCCCTAGTCTGGTGACAGCAGCTACTGAAGCACAAAGAAACATACATATACAGACTGGCTGTAATAAGAGGGTCACCACATTACCTGCTGGTTCAACCAGCTTCCTCCCCATCTGCAGCTGATGCTTGACCCACTCCCACTGCTACTGTGACCCTATCTTGATACTGTTGTTTTAGCTGTATTTTTCTTTCCCACATTAGAATGCCATGCATTGTGCCACCCAAAATGCTCCCCCTACCTTCCAGCCACATGTGGTGTGCCCACGGAATATGCCCTTCACCTATCTGAGGCTCTGTGCAGGGAGAAGAGTAGCAATTCAGGCCTACAGCTCAAAGAATCCACTGGACACATGAGGCTGGAGGGCTGGATGAAACAGCCCAGGTCAGAACACACTGCATTCCACCTTCAATACTATATCAACTAAAACAATGATAGCAACAGGAATTTGTAGTTTTTAGCATGCAACATTTGTATATCAGACACTCAATGTTTCTTAAAATCCTATATCCTAATATTCTTCCATATTTTTATGAGTTGCCTAGATTTATGAAAACCTAAAATTTCTATTTTTTTTAAAAATATAAACCTGTATTGGGTTATACGGGAATTACAGCATTTTTGTATCCTCGACACTTGACGCACCCCCTTAATTTGGGACCAAAGGTAACTAGACTTTTGGCTGTTCAGCAGTTCCATGACCAGATGTGTGTTATTCGCTCATTATGTCACTTTCAAACAAGCATTTGAAAGCTTGGTGGATTTCAAGTGTGGGATTTGCATTTGGAATTGGTTACAGGTATCTTTAAATGGAATCCAAAGAGCAGTTACTGCCAGTGAAGCAAGCCATTATTAGACATTATTATTAGAAAAATCAGAGAGATAGCAACAACATTAGATAAACAACAGGCCTTGGATTTGAATAGAATAAATAGGGTACATGCTGGGGCTTCTCTCTCTCCCAACAAAACAGTGTTTTCATGTATTTTGTCCTGTGAGTCACTGTGTTTTTTATGCCTTCCTCTTGTCTACACATCTTGAAGCACATATACAGCTGTGAGTTCCTGTTCGATGTTGAAAGAACCACATATTTGGAACTAAACTCTGAACACAGAGAAGAGCTTTGAGTCTGTGTTCTGCTCAGGAGGCTGTCACCATTACCAATGCCCACTCCTTCTCACCTACAGTGGAAGCACAAATGGTGCGAGAGGAAGCAGAAAAGGGTAAGCATGGAAGTATCAAAGCTAGGCTAGTGGCTAGCCCATGCAGCCTGGCCATTCCCACCGTGGTCCTGGGTAACATATCAAATCAGAAGACTGCAAGACTTTTGTGTTTTTGTGTTTATGGAAACATGGCTCAACAACAACATCCCAGACCATGCCATTCAGCTTGAGTGGCTAACATGCTACAGAGTGGACAGAGCTCTTGGTAATTTCAACCATGCAGATCCAAAGAGTGTGTTTCCCAAGACATATCAACACACTGGTCCAAGTCTACACCACCCTGAAAGGAGCTTACAAGGCCTTTCCCCTCCCCCACATTGTTGTCTCTGACCACATCACTATTATGCTAATGGCTGCATACAGACCACTGGTCCAAGTGAGCAAACCAGTTTACAAGCAGGTATGAGATCAGAGGCACTTCAAGACTGTTTTAACACATTTGATTGGAATGTGTTTTAAAAAGCTGCTACATACAACAACACCTCAGATCTCCAGGAGTACACAGATACTGTCTCTGCCTACATCACCAAGTGTATTGATGATGGAACTGACCTCAAGACCATCACTGTTGAGGCCAATCAGAAGCCATGGCTGACAGGAGAGGTCTACAGGCTCCTGAAGCCTAGGAACGCTACCTTCACAGCAGGAGATCAGATCAGGGCCTGAGGACAGATAGAAACAACTCTTGTCCCAGAGCATCAGGAAGGCTAAGATGCAGTACTCCAGGAGGATAGATCATCACTTCAGAAAAAGCAGAGATGCACAGAGCCTGCGGTTGGGGATGTACAGACCCCCCCCTCCCCCCTTCCCTCCTGCAGACCTGCGAGAGCACCACCATTATGCTGAACAAGCGGAATGACTTGTTCACTCAGTTAAGGCATACAACAGCAAGTCCACATAGAAATCTTCTCCCCTTACTGGTGACCAGGTGCTGACACTGTCCCCAGTCAGTGTGAGGAGATCATTTATTAAGATTGACAATCAAAATGCTCCTGGTCCTGACAACATACCTGGTCATTTGCTGAGGGACTGTGCAGGGGAGCTTGCAGTCGTTTTTCCAGACATCTTTAATATTTCACTGAGTCAGGCTATTGTCCCCACATGCTTCAAAGCCACCACCATCATCCCTGTCCCAAAGAATTTGTTGCCCTCCTGTGTCAAAGACTACTGTCTGGTGGCACTCACCCCAATCAATATGAAGTGCTTTGAACAGCTAGTCATGCAACACAACAAGTCTACACAAACCCAAACCCCTGGGAGTGCACATCTCAGAGGACCTGTCCTGGAGCAACAACACAGCATCACTGGCGCAACAGTGCCTATAGATCCTCTGCAAGCTGAGAAAAGCTAGAGCTCCAAACCCCATCATGTGCACCTTCTACAGAGGTGCCATTGAGAGCATCCTGACCTGCTGTATCATTGTTTGTTACGGTGCCTGCACTGCATCCTGCGGCAAGACCCTCCATCATGACAGCAGCTGAGAAGATTGTCTGCACCTCTTTCCCCTCCTTCCAAGACTCATTCGGAAAGCCCTCTGCATGGTAGGTGATCCTACCCACCCACTACACAGCTCCTTCAGCCTGCTGCAATCAGGGAGGAGACTGCAGAGTCTCCAGGCTAGAACCAGCAGACTGAGGAATAGCTCCATCCACCAGGCTGTCAGGATGCTTAACTCTGTCTCTGCTCTGTCCCCACTCCCCCCTTTGCCCCCTGCACACACAAACATTGGATCCAGCATCCCTCCCCATCAATACACAAAATCAGGATCCTTTTAAATCAGTAATGTGGTGCTTCTCAAAATGAGAGAATGGTGAGATCAGGAACACCAAATGGCCTGAAGGACCACAGAAAAATAATTGTAGTGGATCACAGAAAAATTATTTTCATGGTGAAGAAACCCACCTTCACAAGAGCTGGCTAATTAATTCCAATTCCAATTTAATTTGAATAACTCCAAATATTATAATAACCAATAGCCAATCATATAAAGTAACAATGTTTGTCAATGTCCAAATATTTATTTATTACTGTATGTGTGGATCAGCTTAACCCATTTATAAGGACTGTGAAGTGTGTGTTTGATTCCTGATTGTAGGAATGGAAAGTGTGGTCAGGGCTGGGAGAGGAAGTATGTGGTGCTGGACGGGAACAAGGTTCTTACCTATGAGACCGAGCCCAAAGAAGGTCATTATTTTCTCAACTCATGTACTTAAAAATATAAACAATGCACAGTAGTCAGTTATTAGTCCACACAATAGGTACACCGATCAGCCATAACATTTAAACCTCCTGCCTAATATTGTGTAGGTCCCCTTGAGTCACCAAAAAATCCCTGATCCATTGAGACATAGAATCCACCAGACCTCTGAATGTGTGCTGTGGTATCTGGCACCAAGACGTGGCATCTGGGATGTGGTATCTGGCAACAAATCCTTTAAATACACAAATGTTTATTTGAATTGAGATATGGGGAATTTGGAAGCCAAGTCAACACCATGAACATGTTGTCATCTTTCTCATATCATTCCTGAGCAGTTTTTGCAGTGTGTCATTTTGCAGCATCATCTTGCTAAAAGAGGCCACTGTCATTAAGGAATACTGTTACCATAAAGGGGTGTACTTGGTCTGCAACAATGTTTAGGTAGTTGGGACCAAAGGTAACTAGACTTTTGGCTGTTCAGCAGTTCCATGACCAGATGTGTGTTATTCGCTCATTATGTCACTTTCAAACAAGCATTTGAAAGCTTGGTGGATTTCAAGTGTGGGATTTGCATTTGGAATTGGTTACAGGTATCTTTAAATGGAATCCAAAGAGCAGTTACTGCCAGTGAAGCAAGCCATTATTAGACATTATTATTAGAAAAATCAGAGAGATAGCAACAACATTAGATAAACAACAGGCCTTGGATTTGAATAGAATAAATAGGGTACATGCTGGGGCTTCTCTCTCTCCCAACAAAACAGTGTTTTCATGTATTTTGTCCTGTGAGTCACTGTGTTTTTTATGCCTTCCTCTTGTCTACACATCTTGAAGCACATATACAGCTGTGAGTTCCTGTTCGATGTTGAAAGAACCACATATTTGGAACTAAACTCTGAACACAGAGAAGAGCTTTGAGTCTGTGTTCTGCTCAGGAGGCTGTCACCATTACCAATGCCCACTCCTTCTCACCTACAGTGGAAGCACAAATGGTGCGAGAGGAAGCAGAAAAGGGTAAGCATGGAAGTATCAAAGCTAGGCTAGTGGCTAGCCCATGCAGCCTGGCCATTCCCACCGTGGTCCTGGGTAACATATCAAATCAGAAGACTGCAAGACTTTTGTGTTTTTGTGTTTATGGAAACATGGCTCAACAACAACATCCCAGACCATGCCATTCAGCTTGAGTGGCTAACATGCTACAGAGTGGACAGAGCTCTTGGTAATTTCAACCATGCAGATCCAAAGAGTGTGTTTCCCAAGACATATCAACACACTGGTCCAAGTCTACACCACCCTGAAAGGAGCTTACAAGGCCTTTCCCCTCCCCCACATTGTTGTCTCTGACCACATCACTATTATGCTAATGGCTGCATACAGACCACTGGTCCAAGTGAGCAAACCAGTTTACAAGCAGGTATGAGATCAGAGGCACTTCAAGACTGTTTTAACACATTTGATTGGAATGTGTTTTAAAAAGCTGCTACATACAACAACACCTCAGATCTCCAGGAGTACACAGATACTGTCTCTGCCTACATCACCAAGTGTATTGATGATGGAACTGACCTCAAGACCATCACTGTTGAGGCCAATCAGAAGCCATGGCTGACAGGAGAGGTCTACAGGCTCCTGAAGCCTAGGAACGCTACCTTCACAGCAGGAGATCAGATCAGGGCCTGAGGACAGATAGAAACAACTCTTGTCCCAGAGCATCAGGAAGGCTAAGATGCAGTACTCCAGGAGGATAGATCATCACTTCAGAAAAAGCAGAGATGCACAGAGCCTGCGGTTGGGGATGTACAGACCCCCCCCTCCCCCCTTCCCTCCTGCAGACCTGCGAGAGCACCACCATTATGCTGAACAAGCGGAATGACTTGTTCACTCAGTTAAGGCATACAACAGCAAGTCCACATAGAAATCTTCTCCCCTTACTGGTGACCAGGTGCTGACACTGTCCCCAGTCAGTGTGAGGAGATCATTTATTAAGATTGACAATCAAAATGCTCCTGGTCCTGACAACATACCTGGTCATTTGCTGAGGGACTGTGCAGGGGAGCTTGCAGTCGTTTTTCCAGACATCTTTAATATTTCACTGAGTCAGGCTATTGTCCCCACATGCTTCAAAGCCACCACCATCATCCCTGTCCCAAAGAATTTGTTGCCCTCCTGTGTCAAAGACTACTGTCTGGTGGCACTCACCCCAATCAATATGAAGTGCTTTGAACAGCTAGTCATGCAACACAACAAGTCTACACAAACCCAAACCCCTGGGAGTGCACATCTCAGAGGACCTGTCCTGGAGCAACAACACAGCATCACTGGCGCAACAGTGCCTATAGATCCTCTGCAAGCTGAGAAAAGCTAGAGCTCCAAACCCCATCATGTGCACCTTCTACAGAGGTGCCATTGAGAGCATCCTGACCTGCTGTATCATTGTTTGTTACGGTGCCTGCACTGCATCCTGCGGCAAGACCCTCCATCATGACAGCAGCTGAGAAGATTGTCTGCACCTCTTTCCCCTCCTTCCAAGACTCATTCGGAAAGCCCTCTGCATGGTAGGTGATCCTACCCACCCACTACACAGCTCCTTCAGCCTGCTGCAATCAGGGAGGAGACTGCAGAGTCTCCAGGCTAGAACCAGCAGACTGAGGAATAGCTCCATCCACCAGGCTGTCAGGATGCTTAACTCTGTCTCTGCTCTGTCCCCACTCCCCCCTTTGCCCCCTGCACACACAAACATTGGATCCAGCATCCCTCCCCATCAATACACAAAATCAGGATCCTTTTAAATCAGTAATGTGGTGCTTCTCAAAATGAGAGAATGGTGAGATCAGGAACACCAAATGGCCTGAAGGACCACAGAAAAATAATTGTAGTGGATCACAGAAAAATTATTTTCATGGTGAAGAAACCCACCTTCACAAGAGCTGGCTAATTAATTCCAATTCCAATTTAATTTGAATAACTCCAAATATTATAATAACCAATAGCCAATCATATAAAGTAACAATGTTTGTCAATGTCCAAATATTTATTTATTACTGTATGTGTGGATCAGCTTAACCCATTTATAAGGACTGTGAAGTGTGTGTTTGATTCCTGATTGTAGGAATGGAAAGTGTGGTCAGGGCTGGGAGAGGAAGTATGTGGTGCTGGACGGGAACAAGGTTCTTACCTATGAGACCGAGCCCAAAGAAGGTCATTATTTTCTCAACTCATGTACTTAAAAATATAAACAATGCACAGTAGTCAGTTATTAGTCCACACAATAGGTACACCGATCAGCCATAACATTTAAACCTCCTGCCTAATATTGTGTAGGTCCCCTTGAGTCACCAAAAAATCCCTGATCCATTGAGACATAGAATCCACCAGACCTCTGAATGTGTGCTGTGGTATCTGGCACCAAGACGTGGCATCTGGGATGTGGTATCTGGCAACAAATCCTTTAAATACACAAATGTTTATTTGAATTGAGATATGGGGAATTTGGAAGCCAAGTCAACACCATGAACATGTTGTCATCTTTCTCATATCATTCCTGAGCAGTTTTTGCAGTGTGTCATTTTGCAGCATCATCTTGCTAAAAGAGGCCACTGTCATTAAGGAATACTGTTACCATAAAGGGGTGTACTTGGTCTGCAACAATGTTTAGGTAGTTGTTACATGTTGAAGTAACATCCACATGAATGCCAGGACCCATGGTTTCCCAGCAGAACGTTGCTCATAGCATCACACCCCCTCCACCAACTTTCACTCCCCATGCACATCAGTGAACCTTTGGCACCCATGGGTGTGTCACCAGAACACCAGTTGTCCTTCCTTGGATCACTTTTGGTAGGTACTAACCATTGCATACTGGGAACACCCCACAAGACCTGCTGTTTTGGAGATGCTCTGAATGAATGAATGAAAGTTGCATTTATATAGTGCCTTTCTCAAACCCAAGGACAGTGGTGAGAAGCGGCAGCCAATTGGGCACAACGTACTCTCAACCAGAGACCACAGCCCCCAGGGGACTGAATGGGGTGCAGGGTTAGTAAAGCTCTGGTCCAGTTGTATTGAGTACTGTTGCTTGAGTACTCACTGTTATTCACTGCCTAATATATCCTACTCCTTGACAGATTGTAAGGAGACAATCAGTATTATTCACTTCAACTGCCAATGGTTTTATTGTTATGGCTGATCAGTGTATATTAATATTGTTGAAAACTAATTTGGTCATACAACTAATTTAGTCATACACTTATAGGATATTATACCACAATCAAGAATTTACCATGACAAATAAATCACAATGGAAGGCTGTACTGTGTTCATTCCATGCTAGTTTACCTGCTGTATTGCAGAATCTGTGAAACCAGTGGATGAGTTTGATTTGTATATATCTGATGGTGAAGTGATTGTGCACAGTGCTGTGGGTGGCTCAGAGCTCACCAACACTGCAAAGTCTGGTAAGATAAAAAGGAACAAATGATTGCACTTATGAATATTTTGAAATACAGGTAGTTCAACAACAAATTCAGTTTTCTTGAGTGTGATATAATGAAGATGTTTGGGTCCTCAGATATGCCATTTGTGCTGAAGCTGGAGTTGTTTCCCCACACATCCTGCTGGCCAGTACAGACTCTTTACCTCATGAGCTCAAGCTTTGCAGAGAAGCAGCGGTGGGTGGCAGTTTTGGAGGCTATCGTGGCAAGTGCCCGTGGTGCCCGTGAGAAAGCAGAGGCAGATGCAGTGAGTTTGGAGGAAAGATCTGATCGACCCATTTTAATGCTGTTTTATACAGTGGCCTCTACCAAAACATTTTTATTTGGAGCTTTTACTTCATAGAAAACTAATGCAGATTTATCAGAATACAATTATCGAAGAACTAATTTGTGTGTGTGTGTTTATTGTAAGTGGTAATGACAAACATTAGCACAGAGAACTGCTGTGATTAAATAATGTTCATTTCCATATTTCTGCAACAAAAATCAAGAACATGATGACAACATTAAAAAAGACAGACATATGTTTAAATTTTCTATGAAGGTTTAAAAAAGCTATAAATTGCTTTATCCATTGAAACTAATGCATAGGGTTGCTCTTAAGGGAATGAAATCCAACCTATGTATTTTTTATACCTCTGGGCCTTAAAAAAATAATTCTTTCCTTCATTCAGAAGCTGCTTGGAAATTCTCTGTTGAAGCTGGAGGGAGATGACAGACTGGACATCAACTGCACACTCCCCCTCACTGACCAGGTACCAGAGTGCATATAATATTATATATTATAACTATAACTATTGTAGGACCAGTGAGTAGTAGAAAGATAATTAAGTGTGTTTGGGATACAGGTGTATAATGAAGATCAGTTATTTGAGTGGCCATCAGTTCATGCATTGCTAGCTTTATTAATGTTAGTTAAAATTAGTGTTGAATCTGAATTCATTAGAAAATGTCATTCTCACTGAATAAAAAATGCATGTCTAAAACCATTTTGTTTTGTCTTTGTTGTGTGCTTAGATTGTGTTAGTGGGCTCAGAGGAAGGTCTGTATGCACTGAATGTTATAAAGAACTCACTGACTCACATCCCAGGCTTAGGCTCTGTGTTTCAAATCTACATCATCAAAGAGCATGACAAGTTGCTGATGATTGTGGGTGAGTGAGCTTTAACTGCATCTGACAGCTTTAGTATGTTCGAGTGATACATTATATCAGTTACACAAGAAAAACAGCAACTGAGATAGCTGAAAAAAAAATCTTTTTCAACATCACATCTTTCCATCACTCATTACTTTGATACACTATATTGCCTAAGTATTTACTAACCCAGCCAAATAATTGAATTCTGGTGTTCCAATCACTTTCATGGCCACAGGTATATAGAATCAAGCACCTAGGTATGCTGACTGCTTCTACAAACATTTGTGAAAGAATTGGTCACTCTCAGGAGCTCAGTGAATTCCAGCGTGATACAGTGATAGGATGCCACCTGTGTAACTAGTCCAGTCTTAAAATTTCCTCACTACTAAATATTCCCCAGGCAACTGTCAGTGGTATTATAACAAAGTGGAAGTGATTGGGGACGACAGCAACTCAGCCACGAAGTGGTAGGCCACATAAAATGAAAGAGCAGGTTCAGTGGATGCTGAGGTGCATAGTGCACAGAGGTCGCCAACTTTCTGCAGAGTCAATCACTACAGACCTTCAAACTTCATGTGGCCTTCAGATTAGCTCAAGAACAGGGCATAGAGAGCTTCATGGAATGGGTTTCCATGGCCAAGCAGCTGCATCCAAGCCTTACATCACTAAGCACGATGCAAAGCGTTGGATACAGTGGTGTAAAGTGCGCTGCCACTGGACTCACACTTCTCTTTCTGGCAGTCTGATAGATGAGTCTGAGTTTTGCAGTTGCCAGGAGAACAGTGCTTGTCTGACTGCAAAGTGTAAAGTTTTGTCAAGGGGGATTATGGTTTTTCAAGAGTTGGGTTCAGACAAGTAATTCCAATGAGAGGGACTCAATGCTTCAGCATACCGATTTCATGTCCCCAAAATTTGTGGGAACAGATTGGGGATGGCCCCTTCTTGGTCCAACATAACTGAACACCAGTGCAAAAAGCAAGGTCCATAAAGACATGGATGAGTGAGTTTGGTGTGGAAGAACTTGACTGGCCTGCACAGAGTCCTGATCTCATAATGTCCCAATAGAACACTTTTGGGATGAATTAGAGCGGCAACTGTGAGGCAGGCCTTCTCATCCAATCTCATTCCATCGTCTGACCTCACAAATGCACTTCTGTAAAAATGTAAAAAAATTCCCATAAACACACCCTTAAACCTTGTGGAAAGCCTTCCCAGAAGAGTTGGAACTATTAAAGCTGGATTGGGTGGGTCAACATCATATTAATCCCTATGGATTAAGAATGGGATGTCATTCAAGTTCATATGCTTTTGACGGTAGACGAGTAAATACATTTGGCAATATAGTGTATTTTGGTAAGATACTGCATCTGTTTACATTCTTCTGAGTCAATAATGGTTAGTTTGTGTTGTGTTGACTGATTTAAATTAAGCAATGCATTTGTACAATGCATAAAAATAATATGAAACATGTCCAGTTACTTTTGTATATGTAGTATGTATAAATAATGATCTAAAAGTTCAAGAGCCTCAGTGTTGTCTGGCAGAATCTTCTGTGAGAGATAAATTTAACTTCAACTTCCAAAATGACTTCTCCCTTGTACTTCTCCCTTGCTGCTAAATACCATTTTATTCTCATAGACTTGAATAAAAATACTACCACTTGTTCTAAGTAAAGAGTCTCATAGTAAAGCTGCTGCTTCTATGAATTGAGAAGAGCATTGATTATTACAAAATAATTGTATTTATTTTATATTAGGGGTTTCACATTCGGAGGCATAGTCAGAAGCAAGTGCAGAGCAGTCTTTATTAAAATAAACAAAATTCTAACAAGACTTTAACATCAAGGTATTATCATCAAGTAACAAACTCTGGTGTGAAAACCACTGAATGCCAAAGAAGCATATGCAAATGGTGTGCTAAATACAAAATATTAAAAATCAGCCTTTGATGTGGTAGGCTACTGAAGGCCACCCCTTCAGGTTCTGGCGAGGTCATGGCACTGGAGGCCATCCTGTCGGCTGCTAGCATGGTTGTGGCATTGCAGACTGTCCTGTCAGCCTCTGTCATGGTCATGTACCCCTTTCCTCCCCCCCCTTTGATTTCAATGGAATCACACAAGGTGCTGCAAGGTGCATGGAGAAATACTATAATAGAATGAATAAGTAGCACTTACAAAGAAGAAGAAAATCCCTTAACCAAAGGTACTCGATGGGTTGGGTGTACTATCACTAATACAAAAGCACAACTATATCTGTATGTGTTAATGTGTGGGATGCTTGGGAGCGGTGTTCCCCCTATGGGCTTTTTGCTTGAAGTTCTCTACTTTCTTGGTAATGTGTGAGCATTTTACCCTGCTCACATGTATCCACATGGGTCTATCAGCTCTCAGCTCTGCAGTCCTTATGATGGCAATGACAGTGGTGGGAGGGCCATATGTCATGTCACCCACCTTCCTAGGATTCAAAGATTTTACCAGAACCCAATTACCTGGAACAAATGGATGAATAGGCTTGTCTGTGGACATAGGGAGAGAACAAGAGACATTACCATGTGCACTGTTCAATTTACATTTACATTTACATTTATGGCATTTAGCAGATGCTCTTATCCAGAGCGACTTATAGGAATGCTTAGTCATTAACTTGGAATATCCAATGCTGTATTCAAGACCTGTATTCAAGGTACTTTGAGCTATGATACTGCTAGAATTTAGGTTTGTACTACCTATTAAATATTATAACTCCCAGAACCAAAGTATTCCTAAGCTACACAAAGCCAGCAAAGAACACGACATAGGGAATACAATAACTGCTATAAGTGAAGTAACAGCTTTGAGTTAGTGTTCATTCAATTGCTCTTGAAAGAGGTGGGTCTTCTGTTGGTGTTTGAAGACAGCAAGCGACTCCACTGTTCAGACACTCAGAGGGAGTTCATTTCAGGACAGAGAAAAGGGGTAGGGAGGGGCTGGACCATTTTTGGCTTTGTAGGCCAGCATCACGGTTTTATGTCTGATTCAAGCTGCTACAGGAAGCTAGTGAAGGGTGAGCAGCAGTTGTGTGACATGGCTGAACTTGGGAAGGTTGAGTACAAGTCAAGCTGCAGCATTCTAGATCAGTTGCAGGGACCTGATGGCACGCATAGGAAGACCAGCTAGGATGGAGTTGCAGTAGTCGAGTCTTGAGATGACAAGAGACTGAAGAAGTACCTGAGTGGCCTCCCCTGAGATAAATGGTCGAATTCTTCAAATGTTGTAAAGAAGAAATCTGCATGACCAGGTCAGGTTAGCAACATGAGCTGAGAAAGAGAGCTGATCATCTACAACTACCCCAAGGCTGCATGCTTCTGAAGAAGGAGTGATCATGGTGTTCTCAAAGGAAATTTAGAGATCACAATGAAGACCTGCAGCTCTTGGGATGTAAAGCAGCACTGTCTTGCTTGGATTAATCTTGAGGTGGTGGGATGCCATCTATGAAGCATTTGATCAAGACTTGAGTCCCCCAACTCTGATGACCTGTGACATGAAACTGTCTTCCACAATCTCACCTTGGTAGCAGAGTTTGGCTGTTCCTCACCCAGTTTTAAGCCTGCTACACAGCTGTTTATGTTTCAGTAAATGGCTGTGTTTCAACCTAAATGTGAAATTGATTATCATCAGCACCTGTTTGCTTTAATTGGTGGAACAGACACCTGACTGTAATCCTGCAACATCCATGACATTGTGCATGTACCTACAAGAATTGACACTGGTTTGAAAGCAAGGTTAGTACCACCAAATATTGATTTGATTTAGACTTATCTTTTGTTTACTCACTTTGCATTTTATAAATTGATAAAAAAAAAACAATTATTATTTGTATGTTTGAAAGCATCCTTAGTTTAAAGCATTTTCACACTTTTATACAATATACTATATTTATTCCTTTCCTGCTGCATTCTTACCCTCCTCTTTCCATTCTTCATCTTCCATGTGAGTCACCGGCTCGGTGTAGCTCACTCAGTCTGCTCAGCAACTTTGTCATCCTTGATGTAAGTTTGAGCCTCACTTATCCTTTTCCCTCCATACGACTTAAATAGTCATCTGAGCTGAGAAATTACAGCCCGGCCTCCTGCATTTGGGTCCTATTCTCTCATAACACCCATAACACCACTTCACAGCCTTTTCCTCACCAATTCCAGATCCATCACCAACATCTTGGACATACTGTACCGGCTGATTTCCACAAACAAATTCATTGAAGTCTGCTGTATTTTAGTAATTACAGAGACATGGCTACACTCACTCATCCTGGATGTAGCCATTGAGCTAGAAGGCTGCACCGGATTTTGCTGCGACAGACACAAAGACTCTGGTAAAATAAAAGGAGGGGTTATATCCTTTTACGTACATAACAACTGATGCAGTAACATAAAAATCATTCATAAACACTGTTCTTCTGATCTAGAGTACATAACACTTAAATGTAGATCTTTTTAGCTTACCGTGTGAGTTTACCATTGTCATGGTAACCGCCATTTATGTTCCAGCTTACGCAAATGTTAATATAGCACTAGGCTACCTGCTCAGCGCTATTAATTTACAACAGACTAATTATCCTGAAGCAATACACATAAGAGCTGGTGACTTTAACCATGCTGATTTAAAAACGGTTCTCCCAAAACTTGATCAGCACACTAAATGTTCTACCAGGGGAAAAAAAATTTTACATAGCAACACCGCTTTCAGGTCTGGAGACAGAGACTTGTTCAGCATGGCTAGATCCAACCTGAAGAGAGGCATCAAGGAGGCTAAGACTGCATACAAGAGGAAGATTGAGGACCACTTTGCCAACAGTTACCCACAGCAGGTGTGACAGGTCATCCAACACATCACCAATCATAAGACCAGGAAGTGCACAATGGCTGAGGGCGACGCCTCATTGGAAGAGGAGCTTAACGGTTTCTTTGTTCACTATGAGGGGAAAACAGTGGAGACATACACAAGACCTCCACCAGTCATCCTTACTGTGCAGGAGCATGAAGTAATGAGAGCAGTGAAACCCAGGAAAGCTGCTGACCTTGACACTGTGACAGGAAGGGTGCTGAAGGAATGTGCAGACCAGTTCTCTGTGATCTTTACCAAAATCTTCAATCTGTCCCTGTCTCAGTCCATCATACTATGCTGTCTGAAGGATAAACATCAGTGACCACAATGTCTATCGCCCTGTTGCACTTACTCACCCTGTTGCACTTACTCGCCCTGTTGCACTTACTGTTGCACTTACTCCAGTCATAAAGTGGTCCTCAATCAGTGTATCTCAGTGGTTAAGAAGTTGGACTACTGACCCAAAGGTTGTGAGTTCGAATGCCACCACAGATAAGCTGTCACTGTTGGGCCCCTGAGCAAGGCCCTTAACCCTCAACTGCTCAGTTGTGTAAATGTAAGTCGCTCTGGATAAGGGCATCTGCCAAATACCATAAATGTAAATGTAAATGTAAGTGTTTAGAGAAACTGGTTCTACAGGACATCAGAGCCTTTGTGTCCCACCAACCTTTGATCTACATCAGTTTGCTTACAAAGCTAACAGGTCCACTGAAGATGCCATCACCACTGCTCTTCACACAATGCTCACACATTTGGAACACCTGGAGAGCTAGGTGAGGATGCTCTTCATAGATGTTAGTTCTGCCTTTAATATGGTCATCCGAGGCAGACTGAATGAAGTTCGTGGATGACACAACTGTAGTAGGACTTATCTCCAGAGGAGATGAAACCACATACAGTGATGAAGTTCAAGAACTGTCTGAGTGTTGTTCTGAAAACAACCTCAACCTGAATTTGTCAAAAAAATAACTAATAATTGACTTCAGGAAAAAGTGTACAGACCCTGCACCACTATTAATCAAGACTTTTAGAAAGAGTCCCTTCCTTCAGATTCCTGGGCACACACATCTCTGAAGATCTCTCCTGGACCACCAACACCATGGCAGTATTAAAGAAGAGACTCTCAGAGAGACTTCTCAGGAAAAACAACTTCAAGTAGAAGCTGCTTGTGCATCAAACAAAGTGAAGACTCATCTCACCCTGGACATCATCTGTTGGACCTGCTGCCTTCTGGAAAGCACTTCAGGTCCATCATAGCCTGAACTAACAGACTTAAAAACAGTTTTACTCTAGTGCAATATAGGAACTAAACACTACCATATTGCACAACAATTATTGACTCCTATAAAACACTGCACAGCAACAGAACAATAACATTAAACACTGGAATTCTTTAAAACAAGGCACAATGTTTCATTTCACTGTGATGATATTTATATTTGGTATATCATGACTGCATATTTTTGACAGAAATATATTCAGTGCAATATTTAAATTATTCAGGGTGTGTGCAATACATCACTGCTACCTCACTGCCTTTCTTCTTTCTTAACATGTCTGATGCCCTTTTTATAATTATATATTTTTTTCTTATTCTTTATATTGTAAGATAAATTGTATAAAGTGTATATGTATTGGATGTGAATTAGAGGAGAAAGAGAAATTCTGGGGGGAGTTAGATGAAGTGGTTGAGAACATTCCCAGGGATGAGAGAGTGGTGATTGGGGCGGATTTCAATGGACATGTTGGCGAAGGTAACAAAGGAGATGAAGAAGTGATGGGCAGGTTTGGTGTTAAGCATAGGAACCTTGAAGGACAGGTGGTGGTGAATTTTGCAAAGAGGATGGAAATGGCTGTGGTTAACACATATTTCCAAAAGAAGGAATAGCACAGGGTGACCTACAAGAGTGGAAACAGGAGTTCACATGTAGATTATATTCTATGTAGAAGAGGTTGCTTAAAAGAGATTGGTGGTTGTAAGGTAATTGGAGGGGAGAGTGTAGCTAGACATCACCGTATGGTGATGTGCAGGATGACTCTGGTGGTTAAGAAGAGGAAGAGGAGAAAGACAGAGAAGATGATTAAATGGTGGAAGTTGAGAAAGGTAGAAAGTTGTGAGGAGTTCAGGGAGGAGCTGAGAAAGGTTTTGGGTGGAAGGAAAGAGCTCCCAGATGACTGGATAGCAGCAGCAACAATGATTATACAGACAGGAATAAAGGTACTGGGTACATCATCTGGTCAGGTGAAATATGAAAAGAACTGAGGAGAGCAGGCATGAATACAAGGAGATGCAGCACAGGGCAAAGAGGAAGGTTGCAAAGGCCAAGCAGAAAGCCTACGATGAGTTATATGATAGGCTGTACGGAGAGAAGGAGTTGTATCAGCTGGCAAGACAAAGAGATAGAGCTGGGAATGATGTGCAGCATGTCAGGGTAGTCAAGGATAGAAATGGAAATGTACTGACAGGTGAGGAGAGGGTGAGGGAAAGATG
>JAOVYV010000030.1:622352-632665 GCA_025674545.1 Hassar affinis
CACAAACAAGAGGGCGTGCACGAGATAACGAGGCGGCACAACCAAGTTTGATACTGCTCCATGATTGGCTATTAGCGCGTCACTCCATACGTTGCTAGGCACCAGAGGACCGACCAACCAATCTTGCTTCACAAACGGATTTAACACTAGAAGCGCCGAGCGCCGATCTTTGCTCTGGTTTTATTCCAATGAAAAAAATATATATCGAACGCTCTATCAAGCGCATTTTCTATTGATATTGATTACGTGTCTATTGCGATACATATCGTTATCGTTTTATCGCCCAGCCCTAGTCACAATTGCTTTTTTTAGATCACATAGAGGAAAAAAAAACATGGAATCACTCAATTCTTAGGAAAATATTATGGAATAACTAAGATTGCAGTTCTAAAACAAACACCCACAATCAACTAATTAGTCTTCAGTTAAAAAAGCTCATACCTTGGAGAGCTGTTGCACAAAGTGGATTGAGATAAATCATGGCTCCAACATGAGAGATGTCAGTCGAAACAAAGGAGAGGATTTTAAAACTTTTACAAGAAGGAAAATCATCAGGAAATGTTGCAAAAGAAGTCGGTTGTTCCCAGTCAGCTGTGTCTAAAATCTGGACCAAGTACAAACAAAAAGGGAAGCATATTGATAGACCAAGGAAGACATCAAAACATCAAGATAGAAAACTTAAAGCAATATGTCTTGAAAACAATGCAGAAAAAAAAAATGCAGAACAAAACAAATGAGAAACAAGCAGGTGCAAACTGGCATCAATGTCTGTGACTGAACTGAAAGAAATGGGGTTTACATATAGAAGAGCTAAATGAAAGCCACCACTAACACCTACACAGAAACGAACAATGTTACAGTTGGCTAAAGAAAAGCAATCATCGAATGAGGGTGACTGGATGAAAGTAATCTTGAAATGCGAATCTGCATTGGGCAAGGTGATAATGCTGGAACATTTGTTTAGTTCCAGTCCAATGAAATTTATGAAGATGAATTAATGAAGATGTGTAAATTTCCACAGTCAGTGATGATATGAGCCTGCATGTTGTGTAAAGGCATGGGGGAGAGGGAGGTCATTACATCTTCAATAAATGCCAAAGTCTACATTGAAAGTTTGGATACTTTTCTTATTCCATCAGTTGAAGGATATTTGTTGATGATTACTTCATTTTTCAGGATGATAATGCATCTTGCCATAAGGCAAAGGACATGAAAACTTTCCTTCAAGAAAGACATACAGTGACAAGAAACCCTTTTGGAATGTCATGGTTTTCTGCATATGTTTGTCATAAAATGTGATCTGATCTTCATCCAAGTCAAGGGTATTTTGGTACCTCAAAAAAGCTAATTGGGATCAGGTGTTGGTATACCTGGAGTCTTGTTAAGAAAATGAATTTGGACTGGACTAGAGCTACTTTGACTGATAAAAACCACTCAAACTTTTTGAGTTTGCTCTGCACAAGAAGGATATAAGGATATATGGACATATGTGACATATGTGAGCCATGCTTCACCAAAAAGCGCTTTTAGGTAATGTACGATCAAAAATGGTAGATTTACATAAAGCTGGAAAGGGTTACAAAGTGATTTCAAAGACTTTAGAAATTCACCAGTCTACAGTAAGGCAAACAATCTACAAAAGAAGATAATTTGGGACTGTGGAAACTCAGTGGGCGCTCAGTCAAAATGACCACAAGAGCACAATGGAGACTCATCAGTGAGGTAAAGAAACATTGGTACTGGCATCTATTTTGTGGACAGATGAGACTAAGGTTGAACTATTTGGAAAGAACACACAGTGCTACATCTGATATAAAAAAGGCACTGCACATCACCATGAAAATAGTATCATGGAGGGAAGAACATAAAGATCAACCAGCTATAAATTCTAAAGGTTCACTTTTTTGTGTGTTAAATATTATAGGCACATTATATTTGTCAACACCCTTGACTTGGATGAAGACAATTTATTACAAATTTATGCAGAAAACCATGAAATTCCAAAAACATTCACATACTTTTTCTTGCCACTGTTTAATGTCAATGGCCAAGTTGTTATAAAGGCCAGAGGTGGTTCAACAAAGTACTAATGGTGTGGTGTTTTTCCTCATGATTCCATAATATTTTTCTCAGAATTGAGTGATTCCATTTTTTTCCTTCTACGTGATCAAAAAAAAACCAATTGTCACTGACTACAACTGACTCATTATATTTCTTTCTTTTTTTAATTGTTTCTTCATGCCAGAAGATATTTGAAAAAAGATGAAGATAGTTTTGTGGCATGTCATTTATTTTTTTTCTACAAATTTAAACAATTGAAAGAATATCCTCCAAGAGTGGTGACTCCATAATTTTTGCCAGGGGTTGTACTAACCACTGTATAACAGGACCTTGAGTGAATGACCTGATCAGGCTAATAGAACCTGTGGCCCACTCGCATGTAACCGTCCAAGATGTTCAACATGCAAATTCATCAATACAGCCACTAAATTAACAGGCCCAAACAGTTCATATTTTATTAGCTATCACTTCTCATGCATAACTGCATGAGCTTTTTATTGTATCTTCTGCAAGAAATATAATTAGTTATACAGTGGAGAAACCAAGAGGAGTCTAGCTGATCATTTTGTTGAGCACCTTCGCACCATCAAAATGAAGGACTGAATGAATGAAGACACTTCAAAAGCTATGGACATAAGATTAATCACATCTCTGTGTGCATTGCTAGTTGTTATGGGAGCAATATTGGGAGAAAACATAAAGAGAAGGAGCTCATCTACAATTACAGAACTTTGGAACCCCAAGGAATGAATATTATGTTTTGACTACAGCTATTATATCATCAAGCATTTAAAATATCCACTGGTTTTACTACAGCCTAAGAAGCACTCTTCTTATACAGCTGACTTTCGTGTGAAATGCTCTGTTTTAAGTCAAACTTTGTCTGCTATATACACCGATGAGGCATAACATTATGACCACCTCCTTTTCACTACACTCACTGTCAATTTTCTCAGTTCCACTTATCATATAGCGGCACTTTGTAGTTCTACACTTACAGACTGTAGTCCATCTGTTTCTCTACATACTTTGTTAGTCTTCTTTATTCTGTTGTCCAGTGATCATGACACCCACAGGACCAGCACAGATCAGGTACTATTTAGGTGGTGGATCATTCTCAGCACTACAGTGACCCTGACATGGTGATGGTGTGTTTGTGTGTTGTACTGGTGTGAGTGGATCAGACACAGCAGCGCTGCTGGAGTTTTTAAACACTGTGTTCACTTACTGTGCACTCTATGAGACACATCCACCATATTGCTCCACCCTGTAGATATGTAGTCAGAAGACAGCAGCTCATCTGTTGTTGCACAGTTTGTGTTTGTCATCTTCTAATCCTTCATCAGTTCTCACAGGATGCTGCCTACAGGATGCTGGTGACTGGACATTTTTGGTTGGTGGACTTTTTTCAGTCCAGTAGGACTGAACACTTGGACTATACTGTCTATATAGTAAGTATATCTATATAGTAAGTGTAACTGAGAAAATGGACAATGAGTGTAGATTAAAGGAGGTGGTCATAATGTTATGCCTGATCGGTGTATATATATATGTCTTGACCCTAACCTGTGCCAATTTTCTGCACATGCATAGGTCATGGCTGGCTATTTTTATTGTATTTTATTAAAGAAATAAAGCAGAAGCACTACAAGTTAAAAGGAAAACACATTTTTACAAATTTTATGACACAAATGATTTATTTTTTAATAAAGGACATTTTTTCAAGTCGTAATTCTTTTTACTTTTTAATTATTGTAAATAAATATCATATCATGGACTTTTTATCATCCATCCATCCATCCATTATCTTAAGTGCTTATTCCTATTCAGGGTTACGGGAGAGCAGGTGCCTAGCCGTCAAAATTACTTTAACAAACCGCTTTGTATAAACATTTATTTCAAATGAATGTCCATTACAAGTTCCTGGCAAACGTTAAATCAACAGAATAAATTCACATATGGTGAGAATGACAAACAGCCAAGAACAGTACTACAGTTTGCCACAATAAGTCCAACTGCATATAGCTATATCTAAAACAAAGAAATTAATAAATGTCTTCTCACAATGTAGTAAATATAACCAGGGTAAGGAGAGGGTATATAAATTGGGACCACTGACATGATAATCCATAAAAAATGGTGCCAAATCAAGAGCTTACCTCTGCAAAGGTGCAACCGTGATCTTGATGTTGGCCCAGTTTTACAGTGCTATCAATACAGGGACGAAAAAACAAAACACTGAGCGATGGATAACACTGATAAACTGCCATTGTTTATTCTCTCTTAAGAAATATCAATGTGTTCACAGGTGTGCTCCTTTTTTCCTGTTGTTTACATGGTTTCCTTTCCCCTCCACAGCTCCTTGCTGATTGCAAGAGCAGATCAAAGCTTGCTTGCCAGAAGAATGTGAATAATTCAGGTGATGGGAGAGAGTCAATTTTCACACCAGCTGTGTCATCCAGGAACTGGGGCCCCTCACATTCATAATCTGAATCCCAGCAGGTCCCTGAGGGCCCAGTGACACAAACCTACTCATATGTGCCAAGAACAATGTGCATGCGTGTTACCATATTACTCATTTGAGATAAAAATAAATTAATCTAGAGCGGTGAGACTGGGAATGTAACCTACATTAAGGATGTACATTACTACTCTATCAAGGTTACCAAACTCACAGAAGTACAGTTTGAGAGAAGAAAATACAAGATTGGTTTTGTTTTACTGAACATTTTCAAATGCATTATATATGGAGGAGTGTGTTCATATGAGTTATGGTCACTTTAAAAAGCTCAATAGATGGCTCTGACAAAAAAGAAGTTCCATCTGAGATTTGATGCAGTGTGTGTGTGTGTGTGTGTTCCATGTTTTTAGATCTTGGTGGAGACCAAAAGTCCCCACAAGGGGAAATAGAGCTGTCAAGCGATTAAATTGTGTAATCGCTGTCTCGGTTTTAAAGCACATTTTGATTTTTGTTGTAGCTGCAGGTAGGCATCATAGGGCCACTGAAAATGTTGTTGCCTTTTATCACTGGTCTATTTTTAAGAGAAATGACTCGAATGTTGCCTCATTATAAACTTGACTTTATTTGATAAAAGTGAAATATTAAAGATGATTGATGTCTTAATTTTTTTTATTTAATGGGAACTGCACAGTGAGTAGGGAGCTAGGGAACATGGGTATATCACTTCACCAGAAGTTCTGCTGTTTTGCTGATTGGTTGATTCAATTTTACCTCAGAGACCCACCCCCACAATAGGAAGCTGTTTGCATATTTAAAAAAATTAATTGCCAGATGAATAAGTAAAGGAAATAAGAAAAAATAATATCAATAATAATAATACATTTTAAAATTTGCGTATGTGTCATGCGGATCTGTTGGCTTTGTTGTCTCCATCGCTCATTAAACTGATGTAACTTTAAAAAATATAGAAACCCAAAAAGAGCTATAACTTTTTTGTTCTCCATTGTTCCTTTCAACTTAAGCAATGTTTACGATAGCTAAGGAGCCAGGAGATCCTAACACTGAACACGTGCAGGAGAAATGACAACCAAAACATACATTAAACAGTTAAAATGCATCACCCACAGTTCATAGACATTTCATCACATTTATTTCAAAAGTGCCTACAGCATACAAATTTTATTATGCTAAATACAGCCGAGTGCTCTAATCAAGATGCGCTTTTGATGACGTTGCAGTGCGTCCCAAATATAGCCATTTTAGTGACCGAATTCCCTATGAAGAGCCCTTGGGATTCTGTACCCTGTGCAGTGTGTAGGGAGCAAAGATACATCTTGCAATCGGAATGTAGCCTAAACTGAGTAACGGTCAATTTCGGAATTTTTAAATATTACCTGCAATAATAACGAGGTCCTCATAAGAACACCAAGACTGTGTGTGTGTGTGTGTGTGTGTGTGTGTGTGTGTGTGTGTGTGTGTGTGTGTGTGTGGTACTTCACTATTCAAGCAACCATATCCTCCACAACAATCTAAACACTGTTACTCAACAGCTGTTGCCTAAGGCTGAAAAGCTTTGGGAGCTTTGGAAAGGAGAGAGAGACCGAGACAGTGAAGTAAAGATAAATAATAAGTGCACTTTTATATGGCTGTTGTATTAGGCAGGTAAACCATGCCATCAGTTTACAGCATCAACCTTCAGATAATACCTTTACAGAAAATACCTTTACAGAAAATTCCTTACATTCATCTGCACCAGGATTTTTGGTACACATCAGCTGTATACATGAAAAGAAACAAATGTATTTGACATTACAATGCCCAGATGTCCAAAACCCTTCTGTCGATTAATTTTCATCTTAAAGTTAAATGCATATAGAGAACAGTCTGTGGAGAACATTGAACATTTGTGTTCAATCCTTTTTTAATTTATTTATCAATAGTCGCTATCTTGATGTTTGGTAATCAGTGGGTCAGGCTGTTAGTGAGCTCTGTGTAAATGTCAGTTCATTCATTACCAAAGCAAACCAACTTGGCCAAAGGAACCATGATAGATGGCTGACCTAAAAAGGGTTTATACATTGATAACAAAGTTCCCTTCCATCACTGGCCTTCATATTAATCAATCCATTTATTTCCCATATATCAGAGGTACTTGAATCTTACTTTCACATGTGGGCAATCTTTTACATACAGAAAGACTTAATATTTCTGGTCATAGTTTAATAATTTAGAAATTAGAAATCCCATATATTCCTATTATCCTATTATATACCTAATATATATGCTTAAAATCATTCCTATAACATATATCTGTAGACTTTAATACCTAGCCTATTATAAAGAACTGAATCTGACCTTTAGAACAATCAGGAGATCACAAACCTTGATGACTTCATTAGATATTTGGATGCATTTATCAAGCTATAAAATTGGGCCTATAGCACTCATAGTACAGGACAAACAGTCTTATAAACTGTATAGGAAGTGCAAACTGATGTAACTGTTGTAATCTGTTGTAAACTGATGTAATCTGTTCTGTGTTTCTTAGCAGAACACAGTAGAAGCTGCTTTCTGCTCAGCTGTAAAACTGTCAATGTACACTATATTTCTGCAGAGTCAATCCCTGTAGACCTCCAAACTTCATGTGGCCTTCAGATTAGCTCAAGAACAATGCATAGAGAGCTTCATGGAATGGGTTTCCATGGCCAAGCAGCTGCATCCAAGCCTTACATCACCAATTGCAATGCAAAGTGATGCAGTGGTGTAAAGCACACTGACACTGGACTCTAGAGCAGATGGATGGATGAGTCTGTGTTTGGCGGTTGGCATGAGAATGGAACTTGCCTGACTGCATTATGCAAGGTCCATAAAGACATGGATGAGTGAGTTTGGTGTGGAAGAACTTGACTGGCCTACAGTCCTGACCTCAACCTTTGGGATAAATTACAATGGAGATCCAGGCCTTCTTGTCCAACATCAGTATCTGACCTCACAAATGTGCTTCTGGAAGAATGGTCAGAAATTCCCATAAGCACACTCCTAAACCTTGTGGAAAGCTTTCCCAGAAAAGGTGAAGCTGTTATAGCTGCAGAGGGTGGGCCAACATCATATATTAAACCCTATGGATCGAGAATGGGATGTCTCTCAAGTTCATATGCGTGTGAAGGCAGGCGAGCAAATACTTTTGGCAATATAGTGTATCATGACATGAGCTGCCTCAGTCCAGTGACTCACATCTGTACTATACAATCTCAAAGGGAAAGAAAGAAAAAAGTGTACCACCCTGTGACTATGGCAATGAGCTTTCTCCATTCAGCCCGGTAATGTTATTCTCTCCTGGGTTCAACTGAATATTTTGGCAGGCAGAGTAGAAAGAATGGGAAGAGTACTGGGAAAGAGTTTAAATTGTGAATCCCACAGCCAGAAAAGAGCACCCAATGGGGTTCTGTGTAGTGTGAAATCCTGTCCTCATTACCAGTCCTCTAGACAGCAAAGAAGTTCCATCTGAGATTTGATGCAGTGTGTGTGTAAATCCATTAAAGAGCCATTACATGCACAGGTGAAAGGCCAATGCTGAAGCCAAACAGAGATAGCAACAGTTGGGCACATTCAAAAGGCACAATGACAGCACAGGAAATAACTTGAATTTGACATCATGGCAGAGGCGGTACTGTAAATACTGTATGTCTATGCATGACCACAGTTTGACCACAACCAGAGCTCTTGCCTTACTTATATATATCTTCTACTCTAATCTGTGCATAAAGGACATAAGGGAACTGACCCTCTGTTTCTCTAGGTGAAATGACAGCCCCACGGTAAGAGATAACAAGGGGTCAGAAGCTAAACAAAGAAATTAAATGCAGATTAAATCACAAGGTTTCAAGCATTATCTGAGACTTAAAGATACCACAAGTTACCTGATCTGAAGCATCTCAGGAGCCCAAGTTCTCAATTAGCCATGCTTTCCCTCTCATGCAGAGCTACTGAGGTCCTATGTAATCAAAGGAGGAATGTTCTCCTAGGGTTCAGCTATCATATTGCCATGATATGAATCAATATACTCTGATCACTGAGCAGCACTTTAGAAGAACCAAAGTGAGGTTATGCCCAAGTGTATTGGCCTCATTTTCCTAGTTGAGACAAAGAAAATAATCCAAAAAAGCATACATGCCACCAAGAGAAATTTCTACAGTTCCATCCATTATTCATTTAAGATACATTTTTCATTTAGGAGAAGAGTGGAGGGGATGAGCAATGATGAATGCATTTCCCAGGATGCAATTTGTATGTAAAATAACAGAATATTAAAAAATATGTTTTAAGTGCAAATGTAGTTCAGTGCCATTTAAGGGGTGAAAAAATACAGGGAATTAGGAAAAATAGAGCCTGTGGCAATGCATTCTAAAAATCACTTAGTGGTACTCAGAGAGGCTAAGTAATGGGGCACAATAAGAGGCGTTCCAGGACATGGCACTCAGTCTCTCCATCATCAGATGGCCATAATTCAAGAACAGATTTTCATTGATATATCATTTTGCAGGCGTGGTAAGTAAACCAAATAATTGTGCATCAGTGGAAGCTCCTGAGGATCCGTTTCTTCTCTGTCTCTCTCTCTCTCTTTCTCTCTCTCTCTCTCTCTCACACACACACACACACACACTCTCACTCTCTGTCTGTGTCTATACATTCTCTTTAACCAACTCCCTATGTTCTTTTCTTTTACTGTCAAATGCGCAGAGGCTTAAGAATACTCACACATAAACCACTAGGTGTGGTAACAATTGTCTCTTTCTTTCTCTCTCTCTTTTTCTCTCTCTCTCTCTCTCTCTGTATTTCCTCCTTATACACAGTTATGCCTGTTGGACATCTTCTCTGCACACATTTGTCATCAACCTAACTCTAGTTAACACCACTTCAGTTAAGTGGCCAAGCATAGAGAGTATGGAAAGATGAGAAAGTACAACAGAAAGCATTTGCCTTAGTACCCAGAGATTGCAAGTTCCCAATGAAGCCACAGCTGGGAATTCAAGGTTTAATTTCTTTGTAAAGCTACTTTGAGACAATGTCCATTGTTAAAAGCACTTTAGAAATAAAATTGAGGAAGATGGCAGAATTGGCACTAAGAGAGGGGAGGGGTTACATACTCTCTGTCCCCAGTTGATCATAGCAACACTAGTCAATGGTGGGCATCTGGGCTCATGCATACAAAAGTGGAATGTGTCACATGGAATGCGTTAGCCGTTTACATGTGATTTGGAGGAAATACATGAAAGCCCTTGCCCTTCGTGGTTGGTAGATATCATATGATGGGGAGAGATCCCTGATGAAATTGGCCATGAGTACATTAGGGAGAAAAATTAAGTACATGACCAATTTAGCTTCAGTACAGAGCACAGGAACAGGCCTTAAAAAGGAAAGAGCATTGACCTACAAAAGTGAAACATGACTCCATTCAACATTAATATTAGAAGTCTAAATATGCATGTAGGTCTGGTTAGTAAAAATTTGTATTTTTTTAAGATTCTGGTTCTTAGTATATAAGTATGTTGTTTTTGCATAACAGGGCTTTATGTAAGTTATAGTTTCCTTTATATAGGTTTTTGGTTGATCTTTCTACTGTCAGGAGTACAGTCAGTCAGTCATTTTCTATACCGCTTATTCCCAGTTACGGGGTCACGGGGGAGCCAGTGCCCAGCCGGCAACTCTGAGCGCCATCGTAGGGTTCATACACACACACATTCACACTCGCATTCACACACTAAGGGCCAATTTCCCCATCACCAATTCA
>JAOVYV010000030.1:639345-651276 GCA_025674545.1 Hassar affinis
TCAGTTGGTGTGCAATGAATCTAAAATATATGAAAGTCTAATGTTTATCAGTACATTACAGAAAATAATGAACTTTGCTAATGCTAATTTTTTGAGAAGGACCTGTATATCAATATGTTTCATTGTTAGATTTATCAAAGCTTTTTACTATGGCAAATGATCAAAATTACTTAAACAGACAAACAAATATTTATGTGATGAGGATATCAAGGAAATATTTCCTGAAATATGTTTCAGCATTTCAAATGTATTCTGGAATAACAGTGTATTAGAGAGTATTTTATATATACAGTTTATTTTTGAATGAGTTATTTATTGGACAGTACATCATGTACATCTGTGCTACCTTGTCTACATTGTAAAGGTTTTGGAATCAAATTATGTTATTATATTAGCAACCTAAAAGTAACACATTTCTAAATTCACATGGCTCCTCCACTCAATCAAGATATTCAGATGGGGAGAACCAGTCAAGACCTGGCAAAGCTTGTATGTGCAGCTGAGAGTGTGATTGCTTAAATTACTTTCAATAACACATCAGAGGACATGCTACTAATGCTAATACCAGACAAACAAATGGGAACTGTGTAGCAAGTGTAATTTTTACTTATGCAGACAGGTACCAGAGAGAAAAATACTACAGTAATACTGAACCACATACTTAGATTAGGTCCGTTTGGCTGTATCTATTTGATAGGCTCTCTTCTAGGATATTTTGCTGTCAATCTGATGGAGAAACAAATTAAATCACTTATAAAATTGCTGCTCTTGTTCCAAACACATCACTGTTGCTTCCCTACTTGGCCATGCAAACGCTGGTAAATAATGGCAGTATTCTATTTGATTGCCTTTTTCTCGCTCTTCATGTTTTCTTTTACCCCTCCTGTGGGCCAATCAGCACAAGGGCCTGGAATAAAAGAGGCATTGCCTTTTTAACCAAGGACAGCAGTGTATCACCATTTCCTTTCACTGGTACTCCACTTTATTAGCAAGACTGCACACCACTGTTTATAGTAGTGGATATTTCATTTGCTGGATCAATTATAGTATGATAAATGGCCTATCAAGGCCATCTATCAGAGGCTGGCCGACAGGAATCCTATAAGGAAGGCGGCGATTTGTCCCCCTGCTTTCCATCTCTGGGGTGCCATGCTTCAGTATCCATGACAACATGCAAGCCACTCACCCAGCAATGAGAGATAACGTAGGTGCAGATCTGGAGATTAGCCTTTGACACACCATTGGCAGGGATGTTCACACACTTGTCCCCTTTTTCCAGGTCATGCAGTGGAAGTAGCAAATAAAGACAAAGGTAACAAAGATGTCCAGCCAGGAATTGTTGTGCCAGTTCATACTGAAAATGAACTAGTTCAATGTTCACTTCATACTAATGAAAATTAACTAGTTCATGTTCATAGTTCACTTTGAAAATTTTTAAACGAACTTCACAGCTCTAACAATGAACTACTTGATTGCATTTGTCCATTTTCTCTCTCAATAAATAGGCTGCTATCTTTTTCAATAGAACCTCCTTCTACCCATTAATTACCAGCCCAATATGACTGCTGCTCCCAAACTAAAAGAATTATTGTATGTGGAATTGTTATCTAAATTATATTAAATTATATTACTATTATCTACTTTATATTACAGCAAAAACCAGCTCTTAGACTAAGAAGGTATTTTATCTAGTGTTGTCAAATTAATGCATTAACGAACCCGCTAATGCGTTAGAGAATTGACAACAGTTTTAAAAAATGAACGCCATGAAAAATTCTAACACAAATTAAAAATTAGTTAAATTACACAAACCAGCGGCACCACAGTGAACACAAACATTCTGAAACTGATTGATACATTACTCGTTTTAGGCTGCATTCAAATCATGTGGGTCCCTAAGCTGTATCCCTACTCCCTACACACTTCACAGGGCACAGATTCATAGGGAACTCGGTCGCTAAAACGGCTCTATTCAGAACAAGATGTAATGTTATCAACAGTGAATAGCATCGGAGGCACCTTGATTACAGCACTTGGTTATATTTAGCACGATAAATCATAAATCACTCTCCAGACTAATTTTGTATTTTGTAGGCACTTTTGAAATAAATGTGCTGAAATATCTATGAACTGTGGGTAATGTATTTTAACTTTTTTAATGTGTGTTTTGGTTGTCTCTTCTTGTGAACTTTGCGTACAAAGTGCTCTGATCTCTTGTATTCAATTGGAGGATCTCCTAGCTTGTTAGATATCATAAACTTTGCTAAAGATTGAAAGGAACAATAGAGAAGGAAGAAGTTGTAGCTCTTTTTGGGTTGCGATATTTTTGTATGCTACATCAGTTTAATGACCAACAGAGATGACAAAGGCAATGGATCCACATAACACATATACAAACTCCCTGTTTTACAGTACTCAGTGTAGGACTGTAAGTTCAATTCAATGCAATTCTACCTGAAAGATTAGATGAATCAAGCACTCAGTGAGTGGTACTGTATTAATTCAACAAGAGAGAAAGTGCGTTTACAGAAAGCAAATAATAATGTGTTAACATTATTATGGGATTGGAGTGCTATTGGAGAAGATATAAATAAAATCACAGTTTACAGAGAGAATATTACATGAGGTTGGGAGACTGTAGAACATAGCATAGCCAAAGCACAAGAAGTAAAAACAAATTCTAAAACAAATGTGATATAAAACAGCTAGACATTCACTTAAATTGATCATCAGTAACCTACCACAGACGTGAAGAAAAGAGAACCCAGTGACCACCAGCAAATGTTAACTTGAGCTCTTAAAGTGAGGCAACACAGTCGCTTAGAAGGTGGATAGCTCTCCCATCTCCACTGCTTTTGCATACAAACACACACAACTGCAAACAGACACTGAATTGCGTACACTTCAATCTAAAGGTCACTAGGTTTTAATTGCATTGCTAACCAAAGTGAAGTGGACACAAACTACTATGCACCAGGGAGCATCCACATGGGCCTGGCCAAAGTCTGAGCTGTGATCAACTGGCCCCAGCCAGCCTCCCACAATCAACTCCAAGATGTCTTAGGATTTGCCAAATTCTACAGATGCTTCATTCATAACTACAGCTGCCCTCATGATCCTGACCTCCCCCAAGCCCCCCTTTCCTTGGCCCTCTTCTGCCAAAGAGGTGTTCAAAGCTTTGCTTCACCTTGGCTCCAGCCCTCACCTGACTCCTCTGGACTGTATATGGGTGGAAGTGGACCACCATATAGCCTTGGCTACAGGGATGGAGGCCATCCTCTTGCAATATTCCACCAGTGAAACTATCCAAGACAGACAGAAACTATGATGTCAGCAGCAGGGAACTCCTGGTGGTCAAGTTAGCATTGGAGGAGTGGAAACACTGCTTCAAGGGGAATAACTTTCCCTTAGTGGTATGGACCAATCATATGAACTTGGCGTATATAGCACTGCCACGAAACTGGACTCCCATCGAGCCCGGGGGCACTCTTCTTCAACTGCTTCCAGTTCTCTGGTACTGCCCAAGCCTGACACACACTCCCAGCAGTTCTAGAAAGGAGAGAGCTCTGCAGAGCCCAAAAAGTTAATTGAGGACAAGGTTAGGCAGTCTCATTCTGACTTCCCAGCTCCCAGCAACTGCTCTGCAAATCCCCATTCAAACCCCATCACCTCTGCTCCCAGGTCCACCAGTGGGGCCACACTCTTCTTTCCTGGCCTGCCATCCTGGAGGGCGCTGCACCCTGGCCCTCCATCATAAGCAATTTTGGTGGCCCTCATGGAGTAAGAGACCCAGGAGTTTGTGGCTGCTAGTCAAATCTGTGCTCAGCACCAATACTTGGCAGGCATCCATCAACCTCTGCCTGTTCTGCACTGACCCTGGCCACACATCTCTATAGACTTCATCACAGGTCTCCCTCCTTCAATGGTAAAACTTGTTTTTCTAAGATGACACACTTCATCCCTCTACCCAGGCCAAGACTGCTGAACTATTACTCAACCATGTCTTCACCTGCACAGGCTCCCCACTGACATCTGAGGGCTCCAGTTCACCTCTCAGCTCTGAAAGGAGCTCTGCAAGCTGCTGGTGCCCTCTGTCAGTCAGGGTTCCACCCTCAGTCCAATAGACAAACTGAGCATATGAACCAGGAGACAGGGGCGGGGCAGGGGTGGCTCAGTGGTTAAGGTGTTGGGTTACTGACTAGAAGGTTGGGGGTTCAAGCCCCACCACCACCACCAAGCTGCCACTGTTGGGCCCCTGAGCAAGGCCCTTAACCCTCAACTGCTCAGCTGTATAAAAAATTAAGTAAATGTAAGTCACTCTGGATAAGAGTGTCTGCCAAATGCCATAAATGTAAATGTAATGTAAAATGAGACAGAATTGGCCCTTCTGTACATTACCTCCAATGTTCCTTCCCCCTGGACTAAATACCTGCTCTGGGCCGAATAAACCCACAACAACTTACACACCTCTGCTACTTCCCCCTCTCCCTTCCAGCTACCAACATCTGTTCAGTGTTCCCTAACCAAAGAAGGATAACTAGAGAACAGAGCTCAGTGAACAACCCTCTCCTCCATCTTCTTGTGGTCTGAGTCCCCTCTACCACACAGAGTATATGTAGGTGAGGTGTTGTTATTGCTACCTGGATCACTATGTTTCAAGCTTAACCTGTTCTCTACCAACAAACAGTTACCCATTAACACACCAAAGTCAATCTTTTACTGACCTCTGCATTATTATACTATCCATTATGGACAGATTGAAATATTAGAGTCAGATGGAAATATTAACTTTTCTTCAGCAGATTTGCATCCACATTCTCTGGATGAAGAGTATTTTGCTTTAATTAGAGCCTCTTCTGAGGTATTTCCCCAGCCCAATGCCTTCCATAAATCCAAATGGTTTACAATACGGTGCATAAAATGGGTCATTCATCTGAACAGTAAATAAGACACTGTCATTGACATGAAGCCAAGCCTGGATCACAACAAGCCCTTTATGGATGTGGGGAAGAGCAGGGCATGAATTTTAATGCATTTTGTTTTTTGTTAAAATTGAGCAAATAATTAAGTTAGAATGATCATGTTTTTATACCTAGAGTGAACACTGTTAAGCCTATTGTTTAACAAAATCTGCTTCATGACCCTGATCCTGGTCCTGTTTCCAAGATTCCAGACATCTTGAAGTTCTCGGCCGATGTCTCAGCATCTCAGCAAAGTATCTGGATCTGAAGGACGTCTTCAACTGGACCCCTATGACTGAAGCATACCCCCACAAGGGGCATCTGTAATGCCTATCAGCTCCTGAGACACAGGCCATGGAGAAGTACATCAGGGAGTCTCTGCAGGCAGGCCTCATTCTTCCCTCCTCATCACCTGTAGGGTCTGGATTCTTCTTTGTGGAAAAGATAAACAACATTCTCCACTCATGCATCCACTACTGAGGGCTCAATGAGCTCACCTTTAAGATTAAATATCCTCTCCCACTCATCTCTTTGGCATTCAAACTTTTGAAAGCAGATGCCATGTTTACCACATTAGACCTCTGGACACTTATTTGCATGCGGGAAGGGGGGGTGGTAGAAGACTGTTCAATACCCCTAGTAGTCACTACAAATACCTGATGGTGCCCTTTGGCCCGTCCAATGCTCCTGCAGTCTTCCATGCTCTTGTGAACGACATCCTTATAGGCAAGTCATGTTCATTTACCTCTATGACATTCTGTTTTTCTGCACAAACTGAGGACACATAAGGGGGGTTTTGTAGTGGCTCCTGGAGACCCAGCTCTATGTGAAGGCAGAGAAATGCATGTTTCATGTCCCAGAGGTTTCCCTGGTTTGGTGCTCAAGACAGGGAGTATCCACATGGACCTGGCCAAAGTCTGAGCTGTGATCAACTAGCCCCAGCCAGCCTCCCACAAACAACTCCAAGATGTCATAGGATTTGCCAACTTCTACAGATGCTTTATTCAAAACTACAGATCCTGACCTCCTGTTAAAAAAGTGAGCAAATAATTAAGTTAGAATGATCATGTTTTTATACCTCTCTGTTATAAATGATCACCACTCAGCTCACAAGTGGTGCAGCAAAAAAACGTTCGTCCTATTATCGCCCTTTCCCCTGAGTGTGTTGCTCCACCCTTGATGTTGCATGAGAAGCAGCTCGAAAAGATGCAGTTCTACTAATCATCACAAACACAACAAGCCTAGGATTTATAGATACAAGGTTTTTCATACTTGGTGTCTCATTCTGTGAATAAATAAAGAAAGACTGACATTGTTTGCAAAAGGTAGCTTAGTTGTAATGCCACATGACAACTAACACCACAGTATGGATATTGTACTTAAGCTTATCTAACACTTGATGTGCAGCAAAAACATTCTAGGCAAGAAAATCAGTAACCAAAAAAAACTTCCTTAGATGTCCAAAAAACATTTTACCAAAACAGATAGGAAAACAGTCAAATCATTCTGAAACTTGGCTGCACATCATTGATAGTAAATGTGGTAATGTGACCAGAAGGACATGCTGGCTGTCTGTGAAATAAGTAAAAAAATTCCATGTTACATTTTGCCTGCATTAGGTTGTTCCCTGCACTTCCCTGAATAAAGAACCTGACCTTGACCACGATCAGCTATCTAAATATAGGCTAATATCAAACTTCCCCTTTATCTACAAGATCTAACAAAAGGCTATAGCACAGCAGTTTTGTTCAAACCAACATAGAAATAACATAAGTCAGGATTTAGGCCTCATCATAGCACCGATACAGTGCTGGTTAAAGTGGTAAATGACTTACTATTGGCCTCTGATCTGGGGTGTGTGTCCTTGCTTGTGGTACTTGACCTTAGTGCAGCTTTGGACACCAATCATACTATTCTCCTTCATAGACTAGAAAACATTGTTGGAGTTATGGGAATGGTCCTCTCATGGTTCAGGACCTATTAGATTTCTCCAAGCATACGAAGGTAAAATTTGGTGTTCCACAAGGTTCTGTTTTAGTCCCATTTCTATTGGTTTGTTCACTATGTATGCTACCTTTGGATAAAAATTATTTATAAAAAGAGTATCAGCTTCCACGGTTATGCTGAATACACACAGTTGTATGTCTCAGCAAAGGACATTAGACTTTGGATGTCGAATAACTTTCTTCTGTGTAATTCTGATAAGACAGAAGTACTTGTACTAGCACCACAGGCAGCTAGAAGTAAGCTTTCTGATTACATCTACCTCTGGATGGCCTTTCAGATACATCATGTGCAGCAAGAAAAGACCCTGGTGTGAGTATTGACTCCAGTCTTTAATTTGAAGCTCATGTAGATAATATTTCTAGGATAGCTTTCTTTCATCTAAGAAATATTGCTAAAATAAGAAAAATATCACAGCATGATGCAGAAATATTACTTCATTCTTTTGTTTTACTGTAATGTTTTGTTATTTGGAAGTTCCAGTAGGTGGATAAACAAGCTCCAGTTAGTTAAGAATGCAGCAGCCAGAACCAGAAGACATGGCCACATCAGCCCTATCTTATCCACATCCTTCCGATTAGTGTTCAGGCCTAAAAACCTATTTGTTTAGTGAGGCCGTGTGTCAGTAGCTTTTCTTCTTAAGAAAATGTGCAGTTCTGGATGGTTCATGGGCACAGAGTGTTCTGGTAAACTGGGATATCTTGTGTCTTTTCCCAGGACACTGCCAGGCCTCACTCTGCATGAGTTACAACAGTGTGGCTTCATAGACAGAGTGCGTGTGCTTGACTGGCCTGCCTGCAGTCCAAGATCTGTCTCCTGTTGAAAATGTATGGCGCATCATACAGATAGAATTAGACAACGGCGGCCAAACTGTTGTGCAATTCAAGTCCTGTGCACGGCAAGAATGGGCAAAAATTCCAGTTGCAGTATTTTCTATTCCCAAATGATTAAAAAGTATAATTAAAAGAAAATGTGATGTGACCCATTGGTAAACATGTCTCATATCAATTTCTAAATTTGCTTATATTTAACAAATAGAGTTTGTCGTTCAAAACACTGACAATGTTTTCTTTGTCCTTCTGTCTGTTAAATACAGGTTCAAGTGAATTAACAAATTACAGATTTCAGTTTTTATTGCAATTTTAGAAAGTATCCCAACTTTTGGCAGATGGGGTTTGTATGTTTTGGCAAAATTTGGGCACCTTTTTAACATTATCCCACAGCCCAGACAGTGAAGTATACACTGCATTGTTGTCACACTCAGGGAGTGACAAATACTACATATTCCTGTAGATCCTTTATTGTCTGATCTTTATTTGGGGTTAATCAGAACCATTTCCTTGATCACAGCTGTATGATAATTACTTTGAAAATTGATTGATTAATTCTGAGTATAGTCACATGCCCCATTATAAAATGGTGTGCATACTTATGCAACCAGGTTATTGTAACTATTTCTCTTTTCCTTAATACATTTGTTTTTCACTTGAATACTGTTGGTTGCTGTATTACATTAAAGGTTGAAAAATATGACATGACTTACCTTGCTTTACAGTACCTTACATTACTTTTACCATGCTTCTTTACATTACAAATAAGCTAGTTTTTTATATACAATGTAAATATAATTTCATAATGTTAACTGTTTTACTTAAAGTGCTTAAGGTTTTTAGCACTGCTGCCTTAAGACTAGCAATCTACTGAAAACAATTTAAAATTATGGATTTATTCTTGTAAATAAATGCATAATTCTAAAACAAACATTTGATTAAAACATATACTACTAATTTTCATTCATATTTTAGGTCTAATTTATTTGAAGTAAACACATACATTGTAGTAATTATTGTTATTATAGTATTTCTTCTGACATCACAATTGCTAAACAGCAATAGTAATGAACCCATATACTGAGAAATATATTCAGTCTATGGGTATATCAGGCATTGTTAAACAGACCACACTGCATCCTTTACATGCAAATTTCCCAGCATTTGCATCTCTGTATTACCTTACAGGAAGTAAAAATGAAGATTTAATACTCTTATGGTTTTGTGTGTTTCTGTGACTCTGTAATTTGCTCATGCATTACTTTCCTTAACTTTGTTGCATGATGCAATCATAAGGAACTGGGAGTCAATCAGAGGAGGAGTTGTTTTGGCCCTGAAGCATGAGACAGCCTGAGGTTCTCTCCCTAATGTAGGCCATAGGCCCCCGGCAGTTTATGGGAGGAATTTTGTTGCATTAATTTTGTTTAATTAAGAAGTGAGATTTCATGAAAAGGTGGGGCATGAGAGTCTCAAACTAACACTAGCCACTAATATGTGGGAGTAATGACTAAAGAAAACAGACTTGAGAAAAGACAGTGTCACTATGGAGCTTTTCAGGGGTGTTACCACCTTTCCTACATTCTCAGCATGGCCACTGCTTTGGTGGAATGAAACCTTTTCTATTTCATAGGTGTTGCTATTTTTAAACTAACAAGTGATGGTAAACGTGTGTAATTCACTTCACTGCCATGATTTATAACCTTGCCAGCTCGTTAAGTCAATCAACACTGCCCAGTGTGAGTAGCTTATTTTTATTTTTGTTATATTTTCTCTACAAAATGACTTAAATAGCTTTTCTGTCTAATGTCACTGGCAATCCTGTTTAATTACCCAAAGTGGGTTTCAAACAATTTTAAAATAAGTGTGAAACACACTGCACATATTTATTATTTCTGCATGCATGGGGAAAGTGGTGTTCTGATTTATTGCAGCACTTTGTTAAAAGTAGGGCACTTAAACAAGATGACAAAGAGCTAAGATGCAAGAATGGCTTATTTATTTACAACCAAGAAATGAGCAAAGAGAAAGAAAAGAGAGATACCACAACTAACTGCATGATGCAGAGACACACACTACCTGTGATGGTCAGGCAAATGTCCTTCTACTTCAACATGTTTATGTTTTCAGTAAGTGGACCAAAAGAAAAGAGAGGTAGATTTAAAGAAAGAGAAGGAGAAAAAGAGAGAGATGAAAGGATTCAATAGCACTGAAGCTGCTGAGGGAGGACTTTTAAGAATTTTTTTAACAAAGTAAACCATATCAGAAAGAGTCGGAGGACTTTTGGAAGTTGCATAAAATTTCTTATTAACTTCACCAGAAAAAAAAAAGAGATGGTGGAATGATATTTTATATGCTAGAATGCAAGTGATAACAGGAACATTTAGAGATGTCCCTGCTAAAGTCATAGATCCAAGGTTAGTGGTTTGATCCGAGTTCAAGTTAATGTCTGCATGGACATTCTGGGCATGTTTATACCATGTCTGAGTGAGTTTCCTTTGGGTTCTCCAGTTTCCATTTACCTCCCATAAACTTGTGAGTACAAAGGTGGATTGGCTACGCTAAATTGCTTGTAGGTATGAATAAGTATATGAATGCATGTGCATGGTACCCGGAGACAAGTCGACAACTGTATATTCCTGCCTTGCACACAGTGCTCCCAGGCCTGAACAAATGAACTAATGAATAAACTGACGTGATGTGCCGATCTTTAATTAATAAGTGTATTATCATTTATAATTTGCCTTATATAATAAGAGGGATAAAACCCTTTAGGATATGCAATTCTTCTCTGTGGTATTACATCACCTTTTCAATGATCAGTATTCTATAACAGCCTGTCCCATCAAAATTTATTCCAAGGTATCAAGGCAATGTATCTTGCTAAATAAGTTTCCCTAATTTAACCAGAAGTGAATAGGATCCATTTATAGTCAGCTGTTCTGTACATATGTTCACATAATTACTGTGGTTTCAGCATCAGCAGCACTGAGGGACACATGCAAATTATTCCAATATGAGTAGATGTCCTTACATAGGTAGACCATAACTAAAACAGAATCTATAGTAGTGGTGATGAAGAACAGGAACAAGTTCTTGACATTCTCATTATTTAAAGGTACCGCTTCCTACTGTCCCAGTGAAAATTTGATTATTAAAATGCCTGCGCACTAGCCCTCTTGGCTATGGACATATCAGGATATACATGTGCTAATGGAAAAAAAGCATAGAGAATATACAAAAAAATTACAACCCCCCCATTTCCAGAAAAGTTGGAATACTTTAAAAATACAATAAAACTGAAATTTTATTTAGCAAACAAAAGGACAAAGAAAAGATTTTCAGTGTTTTCAATGACAAACTTAATTCTATTTGTTAATTATAAAAAAATAATGGCTGCAACACACTCAAAAAAGGTTGGAACAGAGGCAAATTAATGCTGAAAAGGTTATACAAGTAACACTGGAAGGTTTCACAATAAACAGTTTAACAAGTGAGGTCATCAAAAGGTTCAAAGACATTGTTTCTCAGTGCAAGACTCAAAAGAATTTAGGTCATTCACCACATACAGTTCATAATATATCTTGGTGCGTGAAGGCCAAGGGTGCTGAATGTGCACGATCATCAAGCCCTCAGGCAGTATTGTTTGAGAAACTGCTATGCTAATGGACATAGTCACATGGGCTCAGGAGGACTTTGTAAAATCACTGTCATTTAACATAGTCCACCACTGCATCAAGAAAGGCAACCTGAAACTGTGAGGAAACCATATAGTAATTTTGAGCAAAAACACTGGCGAGTTCTCTGGGCCCAAGGTCATCTATGATGGACCTAAAGACAGTGGAAATGTGTTCTGTGGTCAGATGAGTCCACATTTCAGCTTGATTTTGGAAGAAACTGACAGCTTGATTTTGGAAGAAACTGGGAATCTCGGACACAGCGCTATCATGGTTCGCATCATACCTCACTGGGCGCTCATTCAATGTGTCATGGCTAGGACAGCTGTCCTCAGCCCACTCCCTGTCTACTGGGGTTCCCCAAAGCTCAGTACTGGGACCCCTACTCTTCTCCATTTACACCACCTCTCTGGGCAAGATCATCAGCTCACATGGCTTTTCCTACCATTGCTTTGCCGATGA
>JAOVYV010000030.1:730371-744562 GCA_025674545.1 Hassar affinis
TATATATACACACACACACACTATATTGCCAAAACTACATGAATATATGAACTATATGCATATGAACTTGAGTGACATTCCATTCTTAATCCAATGGGTTTAATATGATGTTGGCCCACCTTTTGCAGCTATAACAGCGTCAACTCCTCTGGGAAGGCTTTCCACAAGGTTTGGAACAACAGCCATGAAGTGGTACGCCATGTAAAATGACAGAGTGGGGTCAGTGGATGCTGAGGCACATACTGCAAAGAGGTCACCAACTTTCTGCAGTCAATCACTACAGACCTCCAAACTTCATGTGGCCTTCAAATTAGCTCAAGAACAGTGTGTGGAGAGCTTCATGGAATGTGGTTTCCATGGCTGAGCAGCTGAATCCAAGCCTAACATCAAGCGCAATGCAAAGAGCTGGATGGATTTTAAAGCAGTGGAGACATGTTCTCTGGAGTTATGAATCACGCTTCTCCATCTGGTAACCTGATGGACCAGACTGGTGATTGCAAGGGGAATGCTACTTGTCTGACTGCATTTTGCCAAGTGTAAAGTTTGGTGATGGGGGGATTATGGTTTCAGACTTGGCCTCTTAGATCCAATGAAATGAACTCTTAATTCTTCAGCATACCAAGAGATTCTGGACAATTTCATGCTCCCAAATTTGTGGGAACAGTTTGGGGATGGCCCCTTCCTGTTCCAACATGATTGCACACCAGTGAACAAAGCAAGGTCCATAAAGACATGGATGTGTGAGTTTGGTGTGGAAGAACTTGACTGGCCTGACCTCAACCCAATAGAACTCCTTTGGGATGAATTAGAGCGGAGACTGTGAGCCAGGCCTTCTCGTCCCTCCTAACACACTCCTAAACCTTGTGGAAAGCCTTCCCAGAAGAGTTGAAGCTGTTATAGCTGCAGAGTGTGGGCTGACATCATATTAAACCTTATGGATTAAGAGTGGGATGTCACTCAATTCATATGTGTGTGTAGGCAGGCGAGTGAATACTTTTGGCAATATAGTGTAAGACAATATGACTATATTAATAAGTAATATATAAATAAGTAGTAATTAGTCTCTGCATTTGACTCCAATCTATTCAATAATCTTCTTAATGGGCTTTGGGGTACGGTGGCTTGATGAAAGCCTTTTCTCGCAAAAAAACAGCCAAGCCCAATTAAGTCACCCCAAACCATGTGGCAAAATGCGCTTTGGTTTCAGGGGTTCAATTCCATAAGGTATAATAATTCCATATGTTTTGATTTGGGGGTGTGTACAGTTATGCAACCAGATTATTGTAACTCTTTTATTTTTTCATTTTTTCCTTAAAAATAAGTTTTTCCATTGTTTTCACTTTATTTGCATAGTCTGCAATTTCATGGTAAAGTCTGACATGACTTATCTTCTTTTCACTTAACAAAAACCTGACATGTTATAATGGGTGTAGACACTTTTATATCCATTGGATATTAAGTCAGTATATACCCAATATTATTACAAACCAGTATTATTTAGTCTTGCTGTCACTGATATGAATCACTCAAAGTGATAAATTACTCATTATCATAATTATCCGACTACCTAATCTTAGCAAACAGAAACATGCCAGACAATTAACATTTACATTTACTCATTTGGCTGAAGATATCATCTTCAAGTGAGGAGCAAAACTCAAATTTCAGTACAGTATGAGACCTTGGAGTAAGCACTAAGTACTAAATCTAATGAACAGGACAAAATGCAAGATCAGTAAAAGAAGTGCACAGAAATGCAAGTTTGGTGTGTTATGACATCACATGTGCTCTTGGAAGAGGTGAGTCTTCCAGAGATTCTTTAAGACAGAATATAATAACTGTTGTCTTTATGGTGGGTTAGAGAACATTTTTTTTTACAGAACAGGAGACAATGACCACTGGTTTTTTGCCAACAGTGTGGCATGAGTATAAAACATAAAAAGAAATAAGACAATCCTACCGCCCCTGGCGAGGTGGTTCCACTAGAGCACCCAAAGAGATAAGCAGCTGCTCAGCAGACACCAGTGCTTCACATGAGGGTGGAGTAGGGAATGGAAAATTTACCACCTGCACACACATGGGATGGACACACAATTTATTTAATGAGTAAATCATTCATTATGGTTATGTAGTTACCATACTTCTCTGAGTATTACACAAATCATCTCTTTCCCCCCTAACCTTCTCAATGTTGAGAGCTTTCATTTGCAAAACAAGGTCATCAACAGGCCGACGAGTGATTTCAGCCTCAGAGAACTGGCTGAAATCACTAAATACCGCAGATGAGTACAGCCTACACACATCACACAAAACATACAATCAGATGCAAGCAAACACATCAAAAATGATGAAAATGTTTCACACCAAATGTTATTAAATTCAAGAACAGCTAACCTATAGCAATGTCCTGCCTCGGTTCTTCCTGCCCTTCCAGCTCTCTGATTGGCTGAGGCCTGTGATATCCAGGTGACTTTAAAGGATGAGACTCCTGTCACGCGGTCATAAAATCTCTTCTTCACCCGACCACAGTCAACCACATACTTAATGCCTGGAATAGTGATGGACGTCTCCGCAACATTGGTGGCCACCACACATAAGCGGGCACCTGTAGGAGGTGGACGGAACACCTGCACATGCAAAAAAAATGTGAAAGGGTGAGATACAAAGAAGAGTTACACAAAAATGTACATGCTTAATAATAATAATAATGCTTTCATTCAACTATCCAAAAGTGATTCCAACAAAAAAAAAAATGTTAAAATCAGCGGCATGTTCGCTGTGCCCAGGGGATTTTTGTGATTTTTTTTGTGCTTTTCAGTTTCCACAGTTATGTGCACGGTGAAGTCAAATCGAATAGCAAAGCAAAAGTGGACAGTTTTTTGCTCTGATTCAGACTTGGCAACCAGACAAATAGGCATGAAAGTGCCCTAAGAACAGACAACAGTGCTATATTGTATATGCTATATACAGCTATTTGAAACACAAAAATACTGCATAACTATAATTAAAGTGACAAACAAAAGGAAAGAGCATTACTTTAGCTTGCTGCTCAGGGGCCAGCATGGAGTAAAGTGGTAGCACATACAGCGGGATGGAAGGATCAACCTTTTCCTCTAAAAGTCAAAATAAAAAACACGTTTGGGTTATTCTCAGAGTCTGCAAGAGAAAGATCACACTTAAAACTCTTCTTCACTAACCTCCTATATGTTGTCTAATTAAGCATCAACTAATATTTTTGCATTCCTCCACCTACTTCTACATATTAACTTCTTAGTCAAATCATTTGAAGCCTTGATTTCTAGTACAAAGCAGAAACCACTGACAATCATTTGAAAGCAAACAAGTCTTTTTCCTGCCACAATTCCACAATCACTTTTCATTTCTCAGTCATCAGCTGAAGACTAAAGTCCTGCGTTTACAAACACTGGAGTAAAATCTAACCAGTGTTTTCTGGTTGATCGCCTAAATCCAGATCTGAGCCTTCATCATCACTGTCATCAATGCCAGCCTGACGATCTTCATCCCCTTCATCAATGGGTAGGGCAGAGTAGTTGTCCAGATTTATGTGAGGAAGAGACTGGGAGAGAAAAAGAAATGCTGATGAGTCACATGGCTGAGGTGTAATCACTAATGACCTGATGAATATGGAAACAATCCAGACCACTGATTTCTTCTGTTTCCTAAACCGTCTGAGCCGCTCTGTTGTGTCCTCGGTTTCTGTACCAACAAAGACAGCACAAGATATTCAAAGTTTTTTTTGGTTAGTGTGTATGTGTGTGTGTGTGTGTGTTTTTGTGTGTTTATTTGTGTGTACCAGTATTCTGTATGTTGTTAACTCTATAAGGAAAAGCCTTCCTCAGTCTCCTGCAAACAGAATGCACCTCTGCCTGACCAGTCAGAAACACCAGGATACCACCTAAAGTGAAACAAGAACCAATCAGTAACTGTCCGTGCATGATGCAACGTGATGCTTTGTGATGTATACATGTACTGGGGCACGGGCTTAAACCATACACTAATTTCTGACAAACACACAATTACATCTACTAGCAAGTATGCAATGGTGAAGGTATGCAGCAGTAGGTGATGCAACAACAGGAAGAACAGCTGCTCATTATCAGATTCACTCAACTAAGGTGACTTCCATTACTCAGTCCTAATTTGATGCAAAGATTCATGGCAAAAGAAACATTAATAAGTCATCATTATTCACTGCTGATGGGTTAACAACGGGAAAAATGGCTGGCTACTTTATGTCCCAGGGCTCCCTCATGTCTGCTTTACATTCGGGATCTCCCTTTGAGTTATGCTGTCATATCTTGCCAGAGTCCTTGCTTTTTTTTAAAGGCTTGTGAAAGAGCATAACCTAACTATCTGTGTATTCTGTTCTCTCTCACCTCTTTGTTTCTTTCCCTTCCCCTTCTCTTTCTCCTACAGTCTAGCTACATATGCTATGTGTGAGACATCACAAGATCACCATGATGGACAGCTCAAAGACACTCTTAGAAACTAAGAATATTGTTTTGCAACTGATATAAGCAGCCTTCCTATGATGGCTAGGACTAAATGCCATGAGCATTTTTGCAATCTATCAATCAAGTCTCCATCAATAAGCAGTTTATTACTTCATTTTAAAACTTAAATCAGTTTCTGGTTACGTTTTTTTTAATATATAGCCCTCAGTTATAGAAGGAATTATTTTGTATTTTACTATCTGAAGTCACCCAAATGAGGATAGGTTCCCTTTTAAGTCTGGTTTCTCTCAAGGTTTCTTCCTCTGAACATCTGACCACATTTTTCCTTACCACATTTGCCCCTGGCTTGCTCATTAGGCATACCAGGGATAAATAGGAAGAATCCAGGATGTCTGGATTTTGTGTCTTTGAAAAACTTTGAAAAACATTGTTAGAAATTTAGAAGCACTTTAGAAATAAAATTGAATTGAATATTTGTTTTGTAATAAAACAATTGTGCTATTGTAAATATTAACATTTTTGTATTCATTTTTATACATTATATTAATTTTTATACAACATTTGTATTGTTACAAATAACTTTATTTCTTAATAATATAGTAAACTATTAATATATTACTTGGAACTAATCAGCGGTTAGCTGATAAAAAAAAAACTAACCCCATTACAACTGTTTTGGCTACACCAACATTTTTCTTTTAAAATTATATTTATTTCTGATTAATAAAAAGCTACACTATTCATATACACTATGCATATCTAGATAAAAGCTCTCATAATCTAAAGGAAGCACATTAGAACATGTTGGGATATCATTTTAATATCCTTTAGTATCCTGACGCTGTTCTTCGGAAACTAAAAGAATGGAATTGATTAAGTGGTCTCTCAACGCAATTGACCTTCTCAACAAGGAATCCGGGTGTGGGAGAACCCACATGTCTGGTCGGGACCACTGCCACTGGATATGTATTGGATTCCTGGGGAGCATGGCGTGAACTGTGCATTGTACCATTATCTCTTGAGGATGTGGAGAATGTTTATTTATTCAGAGTATTGATCGCTGGGGTTTCTGCTGATTGGATTAGGCGTTGCCCTGATGTATCGGGAAATCAAAAGAGTGGGGTCAGTTATCAAACGCCCACAGAAATTGCCCAACCAAAATGATATGCTGGGCAGAGCTGTCGGAACTCAGTCAGTGACTGTTAATAAACATATGGAATCGATCAAAGGCTTACGGCTCTGCAGACGAAGACTGATGAGTTGAGAGATGCCATCGCGTAGAGCAGTGTGCTGAAATTCTGTGTACTGTCTCTTGCTAACCATAACAATGTCTTATCTGTGCTTCCCATAACAAATTTCTCCTCGAAAGTCGTCGCCATGGATATCTGCTCCCTGACCCACAAAGAAAGACTGTCAGAGACATTGTGGCGCATAACATCTGCACAGAACTTTGCCAGGAAACCTCTGACTCCCCCTGCCTTCTTAATATGAACACGCCTCTCACTGCTTGAACTGTCCGTGTCAACCCGATGCTTAAGTGCTGTGGAGATTTTTTTGTTATGTAAAGAGATTGTTCTGTATGTAACAATATGTCTGCATACCTTTTTTTTCCTCTTCTTCCTTATGTTTCCTTTCTTTGTTTCTATCTATGACGGCGGCATGCCTGTGTGTGCAGCGGCCACATGGGCTGAAATTACTGGGCTCCAACTATCTGTCCGAGTTCCTCCGTTTACCCATAGTTGGTAAATGTTGCCTTCTGCTATGCAGTGGACAGGTCAACACCTTATATGAGATCACCAATTAGGGGCACTTTATCATATGTCACCTGGAAGGTGTTCCTAATCCACTGATCGTTCAGTGTATGTGTGCTGGAAATACGCACTGGGAAAAGAATTTTACGTATGTGTGTCTGACCTGGTGGCAGCATGCGGTGAATCTTGCATGTCTTGCGAAAGGCCTCTGCCACATAATCCTCCATTGGTGTGCGCTTGTTGAAGTGAACAGTGACTGGGAACTGACGAGCCTCTACCTGCACATGCACACAAACACGCACAAACACGCATACACGCACACACATGCAGACACACAGATGCACACACACACACTTTGTTCAAAAAGCTCAGACCAACTAAATCACAAAGATATCAGTCAATTAAAGCAAGTGTTCAGTGTATGCATCAGATAGGCAGTTAGCTCTGAAATTAAAATGCTAAGAGTAGGAAAGGGGAAATGGCTGATACCTTTATGACAGGTGGAGGAGTGCGAAACAGTCTCTTGTTCTCAGTAAAGTCCTCCACTCGCAACGTAGCAGACATGATCACCAGTTTCATGGGCAAACCTTTCTGCAAGTTTAAAACACATACTACTGTAAACCAGGGGTCATCTGTCATATCCACAAAGAGCTGGAGCCACACCAGCTCTTTCTTTATAAGGCTGAAGACCCCTGCTGTAAACAATGCAGTTTTGTTTACAGACAGTTTGTAAAAAAAAGTAAATTATAGAATGTTTTTGTCTTTCTCACTAAAATGTGTGAAACCTTATTGCGGAGTGCCACAATGCGTGAGAGCAGGCCTATGAGGATGTCTGTGTAGACACTGCGCTCGTGAGCCTCGTCGATTATCACCACACTGTATTTCTGCAAAAGGAAGTCCTGAACACACAAAAACTTAATTAGGTCATGAGCAAAATGCAGCAAATGATTGATGTGTATGTGTGTATGCATGCAAGCATATACACCTTTTGTATTTCTTTCAGCAAGACACCATCAGTCATGAACTTGATCTTGGTGTTTTGTGTCACATTGCCTTCATATCTGATTTGATAAGATACCACCCTGATGACACACATGTACAAGCACACAGTGTTGGTTTCTTTTTACCCCTGCAATTCAGACTATGTCTAGAGACTACTAGTTTTTATCACTCAATGTATATAATCACAATGACTAGCAGAAAAGGTTAAAAAAAATGTTGCAACAACAGTAGACAGCTTGATATGTCTATACCCCAAACACTGAGACCAGGAAGTTAGGAACCTCTTATCTGTCACCAAAAAGCTCACTGCTGTGAAAGTGTTCACACATTTGTTTTTGAATTATACTGCACAGTTCATACTGCATGCTAAACTATAATTTACAAGATTCAGATTAGTTTAGGCCAGTTTAGAGTCCATTATACATATACATTAAGGACGCTGTGGGTGGAGCATCTGTGGGTTGGCCAAGTTCAGTTATTCAACTCTAAATACCATAAATATATGCATTCACACACTCTGTGGAAAGGTTCATCTCATTGGCCACACGATGTGACATGCTAACTGCTGCCACTCTTCTGGGCTCAGTCATACCGATCATTCCACCAGCACTGTGAGAGAGAGTGAGAGATTCTGGATTATATAATTGTGATAGATAATAAGATAATATTCTTGCAGACATTGTGTACATGTTTAGTGTATGCGTGCTTGTGTCTGTACCTTGCATATCCAGCCTCGTAGAGGAACTGAGGCACCTGTGTGGTTTTACCACTGCCAGTCTCTCCACACAACACCACACAATCATTCTCCTTCACTGCCTCCATGATTATCTGCTCCTCTGCCAACACTGGCAGCTTCAGCCGTGCCTCCTATACGCACACAACACACACACACCCACACAACCAATTCAATTCAACTTAACAATGGACATTGTCTCAACGTAGCTTTACAAAGACAAGAAATTAGGACATGGCTTATAGGTTTTGTCCCCAACTGTTATCCCTAACAAAACCTTGAGAGGAACCAGACTCAAGAGGGAAGCCTTCCTCATTTGGATGAAACTGGATAGTGCAATAACAAATAATACCATCTATAACTGAGTGCTATACAAGTTAAAATCAAAAAACATAACTAGTGGCAGGTAGTCCTAGCTGTCATCATAGGAAAACTGCCTACATCAACTGCAAGCAAAGTTCATGGTTTCCAAGAGCCCTCCAGATTTGCGGCTTCACCCAAGACAAAAGCTAGAGACAAAAGGCTTGACTAAACAAATATGTTTTCAGACCTATACCTAAACACTGAGACTGTGACTGAGTGCCAAACAGTAATTGGAAGGCTGTTCCATAACTGTGGGGCTTTGTAATAGAAAGCTCTGCCCCCTGCTGTAGTCTTCAATATTCGAGGTACCATCAAAGAGCCAGCACCTTTTGATCGATGTAGGTCCGGAGGATCATAACAGACTAAAAGTTCACTCAGGTACTGCGGTGCAAGACCATTTAGTGCCTTATAGGTTAATAGTAGTATTTTATAATCAATGCAAAATTTGACTGGAAGCCAATGCAGTGTGGATAAGATGGGGGTGATGTGATCGTATCTTCTGGTTCTAGTAAGGACTCTGGCTGCTGCATTCAGAACTAACTGGATGTTGTTTATACACTTACTGGAACATCCAGACAGCAAGGCATTACAATAATAATAAGGTACATGTGTGGTCGTCATACCAAGGTGCTAGTTTTTTCTCTCTATTTATTTTTCTTTTAAGATGAGCTACTTAATCTAGAGTATAGTGAAATGTTGACTCATTCAGTCATTAGGTCTAGTTCTGTGGTGTTAAATGGTGATCCAGTCATACATGATAATTCTGGGAGATTATCAATAAAATTATGTGCAGTAGCTGATGTGAGTGTTCGTTTGACATGGTATCATGGCAATGAGCATATATTATGACCAAGACAAATTTTAAATGAGATCATTTATAATGAGATAAGCTGTGACATTTTCACTATTCAATCTGAATCTAGAAATATGGTGGAACCTGATTGACGACTCCATGCAGCTAGCAGACGGTCTGTTTAACCCGTTTGTCTGCTCCCTGGCCTTGGCTCTGGATTGTCAGAGATTAATTAGTCCTGTCCTGAGACTATGAGCTATGCTACAAGAAATGAGAGCAGCACCTTCCCGAGTGCGATGGATACCGTCCCGCCCTAATAGGCATGCCTTGCCCTAATTATTATTTAATTAAAACTGCTCTAATTATCTATAAAACCCACATTGTTTTCGGAGCATCACCTGGACATCCAGGTAATTAATTAATTAAAATTAATTAATTAATTTAATTAATTAACATCCAGCAGTTCAGTGACCATAACCTGCTGCAAGCTACCTTACCACACCACACTGGGATGGGGCCAGAGCATATTATGGCATTGGACATTGCCTTTGCTAATTTACACACCTTTATAATACTACTCTTAGTAAACTCTGACCGACGAAGGCATATATCATTAGCTCCTATGTGAAAGACCTTAGAAAACCTGTGCTGGCCTAAGACCCTAAGGTTAGCTGCTATGTCCGGCGCCCTGGTGGTTTACTAAAGGCCTGGCTAATTTCCAGGCATCCACAGTAATCCCACATCTACAATCATCGGGTTACACGATGTATAACACGAGTATAACAGGTTTTTAGCAAAAGCTAAACTGGTTAATTAACTAAAACAAGTTAATTAGTGACTACAACATGGTCAGACATTAGAACAAAATGTTACATGGTCAGATGTTAACAGATTTCAGATTTCTAGCATCTTTAAAATGGCATGGGTGATCAAATTTTTATTTTTGTTGAGCCTTATTGTAAACTAAGACTGAAAAAAGAAAGATCCAGACTTTTTCTTACCTGGATCTCTGGCAGTCTGTCTACATGAATGAACACAGCTGGCTGGCTGTCATTTTTCTTTTGCATGACTGTTTTTTCATCTTCCTTTTTCTCCTCATTTTTTGCTTCCACCACTTTTGTTGCAGCCTCTTCGTTCTGTTCCTCCTTTACTGCAGGTGCTGTTTTTTCTGAAACCTCTCCTCCTTCACCCTCCATCACATTCCCCTCTTCCTCAGAAGAAAAGTCTGACACACTGCTCAACTCCTCCTTAGATGAGTCTGGCTCTTCACTTTCATCCCCATCCTCTTCCAGTTTTCTCTTCCTCTTCCTGTGAGTGCCACTAAGACTACTGATTTTGAATGTTGCTGAACCATTGTCCACACCTTCAATGTTTATTCTTCTCACGTGCGCACGCGCACACACACACACACACACACACACACACACACACACACAAAATTATATCCGAGACTATGCGTATCCACACAGAGCAATACTATTATTACTATTATGTATTTAGACATAGTTTGAGAACATGCACTTACTCTTTAGTTTGATAAAGTTTGTCTCCAATACCCATTTTAGAGGTTGTATACAACATCTTCAGTTCAGTTTCAGGTAGCTGAACTTCAGCCAATTTATCCAATATCTCTGCTCGCTGCATAAAAATGCAAGGGAAAACACACACAACTATCAGTCATAACATTGAAACCACCTGTATACTTTTGTGTAGGTCCCCTTGTGCCGCCAAATCAGCTCTGACCCCTGGAGGCATGGACTCCACAAGAGCTGTGAAGGTGTCCTGTGGTTTCAGGCACAAAGACACGACCCTGCATTAACCTGCTGAAAGAGGCCACTGCCATTATGGAATTACCATGAAGGTGTGTACATGGTATGCAAAAATTTCATATATGCCAGGAGTCACACTTTCTGGCAACCCGCAACCCGGCAACAGGGTGATAGGTGCCTGGTGTGTATGTGTGTGCGTAAACCCTCATTTCCAGAAAGATTGGGACACTTTCTAAAAATGCAATAAAATCTAAAAACTGTAATTTGTTAAATTGCTTGAACTTTTATGAAAGTGATAAAAATTTAAAGAAAACACTTTGTTTTCACTGACAAACCCAATAGTATGTGATTAAATGTGATGCCTGCAACACACTCAAAAAAAGGTGGGACAGAGGCAAAATAAGACTGAAAAGTTTAAGTGACACTAAAAGGTTCCACAATTAGCAGTTTAACTCTTAAAAGGTGAGGTCATCAAGACTGAATATAAAAGGAGCATCCATCAAAAGGATTGATCTGTGCAAGCAAGGATGGATCGTGGTTCACCACTTCATGCCAAACTTCATGAGAATGACTGAGAATTGTCAGTCAGTCCAAATACAATGTTTTTCAGCACAAGACTGCAAATAATTTAGGTCCTTCACCATCTACAGTTTCAGTTTTCATGTATCATGTTTCATGTATCAATATCATGAAAAGGTTCAGGGAGTCAGGGGAAATATCAGTGCGTAAAGGCCAAGGGAGGAAACTGCTGCTGAATGTATGTGTGTGACCATCGAGCTCTCATACTGTTTGAGAAACCATCATGCTACCATGATGGACATAGCCACATGGGCTCAGGAGCCGTTGTATAAAGAAATCCAACCTGAAACTGTATTATGCAAAGAGGAAGCCACGTATTAATTTTGAACTGAAACGCTGGCGAGTTCTCTGGGCCGGAAGTCATCTTAGATGGACCAAAACACAGTGGAAATGTGTTCTATGGTCAGTCCATATTGCAGCTAGGTTGGGTAAAAATGTACATGTGCCAAAGATGAAAAGGACCATCCAGATAGTTGCCAACGAAAAGCACTGCTCTAGCAACGGGAGATGGAGTCAGAAGAGGCAAAGAAGAAAAGTGCAGGGAGCCAAGGTCTTAAATTCTGCAAATTAAATTTCCCAGTTCTGTTGAGTTCCCAAGCCTGTCAACCATCTGTTTATTTTGTTACAACTGCTGCTATCAAGACAACATCTTTTCCAAGGAACTCCATGTCTGTTTCAGCAGGACAATGCCAGGCCTCATTCTGCACGAGTTACAACAGTGTGGCTTCATATACGTACACAGTGTGTGTGCTTGACAGGCCGGCCTACAGTTCAGATCCGTCTTCTACTGAAAATGTATGCCACATCTTGAAGTGGAGAATCAGACAACAGTGACCATGGACTGTTGAACAGCTCAAGTCTTGAAAACAGCAAGAATGCAAAAATTCCACTTGCAAAACTGCAACAATTAGTATTATCAATTCATAAACAATTAAAAAGTATAATGAAAGAAAAGGTGATGAGACCAGTGGTAAACAATGGTTTTGAGTGTGTTGTGGCAATTTCTGAATTGACACACAGATTTTTTTCATTTAACACAAAGAATTAAGATCATTATTAAAAACACTTAAAAAAATCTTTTCTTTTCTTCAGATTTCTGTTTTTATTGCATTTTTAGAAAGTGTCCCAACTTTTCTGGAAATGGGGTTTGTGTATACTTGCCTCCTTCCCAGTTTCTTCTTTTTTTGCATTTCACACACTTAATTGTTTCAGATCAGATACTTTTACTATTAGATGGACTAATGCAGTGATTCTCAATTATTTTCTGTTAAGCCCCCCCTAGGAAGAAGAAAACACTTTGGGGGCCCCCCCCAAAGTGAATTTGAATTCAAAATGGGGTCACATGGGCCCCCCCAGGCACCGCACTGCGCCCCCCTAGGGGGGCCAGCCCCACTATTTGAGAAGGACTGGACTAATGGAACTGGCTAACAGTTCTGGGGCTGCTTTGCTTCTGCAGGACCTGGATGACTTGTCATAATTGATGGAACCATGATTTCTGCTCTCTATCAGAAAATCATGAAGGAGAATGTCCACCTGTCAGTTTGTGACCTAAGGCTTAAGTGCAGATGGATTATGCAGCCGAACAATAATCTGAAGTACACAAGCAGGTCCACCACTGAATCACTTAAAAGAAAGAAAATTAAGGCTTTGCAGCAGCCGAGCCAATCCTATTGAGATGCTGTGGCAAGACCTGAAATGGACAGTGTAAAAACCATCCAGTGTAGCTGAATTAAACGAATTCTGCAAAGAACAGCAATGTAAAAAACTCACCACAAGTTATCACAAATATTTGACTGCAGTTGTTACTGCCAATAGTGCCACAACCAAATTAGATTTAGAGGCACAATTACTCTTTCACAGTGGTTCACACTGAGTTAAATAAATCTTTATTTAATCTTTTGGAATTTTATATTATCTATAAATGGAATGATCATTTACATTTCAACATGCCATAAATGCATAAATGCATGGCAAGCCTGCATCACAGATGGGCATCCATATTTACTCTATGTGTAATTTAATTTGAAATGTGCCCATCAGTTTTGATATTTTCAATGCTAAATCTAAGTGAAAAAGCTGGCAACTGACACAGCGTTTTAATGATGTGCAAATGCTGGCTTCTTGGCACACTGCATGTGAAAGCTGATGTAGTATAAAAGAAGCAAAATTATTGCCACATCTCCAGCTACCATACGTTTTTGCGAAGTGTGATACTCTTATTTCCACAAAAAGGAAATATGCAATATAGCATTTTCTTTCAAAGATAACTTGTATGGAAATAAAGCTAATGTGTGAATTTCAATCACCCACACAACTTACATGAGCTTTTTTCTCTTTCTGCTCCAGAACCTTTTGCAGATTCTTTCTTTGTTTTTTGGTTAGAGGTTTCTTTTTAGAGACAGGTTGCACATTCTTCTTCTTCTTAGCTTTGGTACTTGGGAGAACCAGTGTATTACTTTCATCCACTCCCTTCAGCAAGGTGGACTCTGAAAGAGAAGAAAACATTTCACGTTGGCAACGTTAAAACAAAATGTGTAGCAAATAAGGATTTGGGTGGCAAAGTTCTAGAATTCTTGATTCGGTTCTGAGCATGGGTTACTCTTACAATTTCTGCAAGTGTCTCTGTTGTCTCCAGCATTACCTCCATAAATACAGGTCCTTCTCAAAAAATTAGCATATTGTGATAAAGTTCATTCTTTTCCATAATGTAATGATAAAAATTAAAC
>JAOVYV010000030.1:744662-756285 GCA_025674545.1 Hassar affinis
AAATGAAGGTCAGTCAGTCCGGAAAATTGCAAAAACTTTAAATGTGTCCCCAAGTGGAGTCGCAAAAACCATCAAGCACTACAACGAAACTGGCACACATGAGGACTGGCCCAGGAAAGGAAGACCAAGAGTCACCTCTGCTTCTCAGGACAAGTTCATCCGAGTCACCAGCCTCAGAAATGTCACACTGGAGGAGAAATCCCTTACAGCTCTCAGGTCTACCGTCATAGCCCCCCAGGAGAGCACTGTCAGAACAGCTTCCAAACGCTGCCGAGTGGCCTCCCAGTGATGCATGGTGGCAGGGATCTTCTCCAGTCGCTGCGTACTGTGAACTATGGCTTGCTGCAGTCCTCTTGTGCCTGTTGACTCCATGGTGGTGGATCAACCTGTAATGATCCCACACTAGACAGAGTCAAGAGCAGAGCGTTTATTGAATGCAGCATGCAAGTGCACAAGTATGCAGTTCACAAAGTAAAGGGAAACCAAAAAAACAAGAGTCCGAAGCACTAGTCCACAGGATATAGTTCATAAAACAAAAATACACAAACTCAAAAGGCCATAGCATGAAGGAGGTGAGGGCAGGTATACTCCACACTGGCAATGGGTTTCTGAAACGTAAACAGAGGAAAACTATGACTAGGCAGAAAAGCGAGGTTCAAGGCTAAGAACAGAACGAACATGAGGCAAAAACATAGAAACTTAACTTGAAGCTAGAGGCTTGACGAAATCTGGTGATGGCCGACGTGAATGAAGTTCCACATACGTTGATCCGCCCTGAGGAGTTAAAATGAGTCTCTTTTATACTCCTCAGGGCGGCTTGATGAGCAATCAAATATGGCTGCCAGCAGGTGCACCCAATGTACAAGGCACTGTGGGAGATTGGGAGAGTCTGATCAATGAGTCAATGAACCTCGAAATAATTACTTTGAAATGTAAAATTCTAATGAAGCTCCTGCGACCTTCCTAATGAGGTTTATCAGAAAACCGCTAGATTGCAGCAGTCTGATTATGCATTATGACTGTGAAACTCAAAATTATGACTTTATAACTCAAAATAATGACTGAGAAATTAAATTTTTTTATTTGATTATGATTACTCAAAATGACAATATCTCAAAATTATGACTTTGAACATTGAAATTATGACTTTGAACATTGAAATTATGACTTTGAACCTCAAAATAATTGTCACATCAACGGCCACTAGGGGATGCCACTTGACTTTGTCGGCAAACTTGCGCAGAGGCAGAGGAAGATGGACTTCCAGCTTCACCTGCAGGTAGCTCGGCCAGATTACCTCCACCTGCACCTTATTTGGGAGGAGAGGCCGCATTGGCTCTCCCTCCTTATTCAAGGCGACTTCTGGCTGAGCCTCCTCGCGGGTCAATGAGAATACTACGCTGCGTTATCCCTGCCAAAGCTAAGTTTCTTGTTTATTCTCTCTGCTAGCGCTTTATGCCATGTTCATGTTTACCTGTTCAAGTTTCCAAGTGTACGTTCATTAGGTCACGCTATTTTTGCTAATCTTCGCCTTTTGGTTTTTGTTTTCTTGTTTCTAGTTTCAGACTTTCAAGCCAGAGTGTGGAGCACAGACTTACCCGTTTTTTTGGACAAAGACTCTCTTCTGCTGTGGCGTAGTTTATGTTCTGAAACATTTTTGGTTTACTCCCACTCTGAGCTGTTTTTGTGTTTACTGAACTGGTGTCATTAAACTCCGCATCTGCTTCCTACTCGGCGTCTCGGACTGTGTCCTTACAGATTGACCCGCAGTGTACATGGAAGCAACGGAGATTGCCAAGCTCCAAGAGGAGCTCGCACAGGAGTCACAATCGCTTCAAGGAGGCGAGGGCTGTCATCCAAGAGCTGGAAGGCGTGCGCCTTATGACTTGGACCACACCAGCAGCCACTTCCAGTTGCCCTTCCTGAACGATACAGTGGTAATCCCTCGCAATGTGCCGGGTTCCTGCTCCAGTGCGAGCTGTTTTTTGCTGCTCATGGTTCGCTGCCCGATGAGCAAAAGGTGGCTCTCATAATCAGCACCTTGAGTGGAAATGCGTTAGAGTGGGCAACCGCGCTTTGCACAACTCAGGTGAGCTAATGCAGTCCCAGCGAGGTTCTCTTGTCCATGTCGCAGGGGGAACATTGTGTGGGGAAGTACGCCCTGCAGTTTTGTATAGTGGCGGCCGGGAGTGGTTGGAACGAGCCAGCACTGAAGGCCGCTTTCTGTCGGGGTCTTTTGCCTGCCGTGCTTTGGGAGCTGGCCTGCCGAGACGATCGGATGACCCTCGACTCGCTCATCTCTTCCGCAATCCGGCTGGACCATCTGCTGCGGTCACGATCACAGGAGCCACCTCGCCCTGTCCTACCCGAAGACCCCAATCCCATGGTGCTTGGTCCTGCACAACTTCCGAGGGCGGAGAGACTACGGAGGTTAAGATCCAACCTCTGCTTCTATTGCGCGGACGCCGGTCACAGAGTTAAAGGCTGCCCTGTAAGACCGGGGGTGGTAACTGTACAGATCTCCTACCTGAAGGGCGTTTTCTTTCTTCCAGCCCTCATAGACTCCGGAGCCAAGGACAGCTTCATGGACCAGGCCACGCTAGTGAAGTTGGGGATCCTGGCGATCGAGCTTCGTCAACATCTCCATATGCGGGCCATTGACGGGGGTCCCATCTGTGAGGGAAGGGTGACCCATCAGACGCCACGTCTCCGCCTCTCTGTTGGGGTTCTTCATCAGGAGAAGATCGAGCTTCTCATCACCAGCTCTCCCACCTACCCCGTCATTCTGGGCCTGCCGTGGATGAGCCGCCACGACCCGCTGATCTCCTGGAAGCAACAGGAAATTTTGGCCTGGTCTCCGCACTGCTTCTCACACTGCCTCTGTGTTCACCCCCTCCCCCTGCTTACCACCAGGGTTGAGAGCCCCCACTTAGATAGAGCAGTGGACATTCCCGAGTGCTACTCACATCTGCTTGAGGTGTTTAGCCGCCGGCGCGCTGAGGGACTTCCACCGCATTGGGAGTATGACTGCAAGATTGAGCTTCTCCCGGGGTGCACTCCTCCACATCAGAAAATCTACGCAATGTCACTGCCGGAGAGAGAGGTGATGGAGGAGTACATCCAGGAGGCGCTCACGGCAGGCTACATCCGGCACACTAGTTTCCCGGCCTCCGCTGGGTTTTTCTTCATGGAGAAGAAGGGAGGGGGCCTTCTGCCCTTGAACAGCTGTGAGGGGCGAAGTTCTTTACCAAACTGGACCTTAGAAGTGCATACAATGCATCGAATTCCTAGGCTACCACATAGGACCGGAGGGGGTAGGTATGGACCTTGGTAAAGTCACTGCTGTCGAAAGTTGGGAGGTCCCATAGACTCCCAGGGACCTAAGAAGATTTCTGGGCTTTGCAAACTTTTATCGCCGCTTCATCTGCAACTTTAGCAGCGGGGCAAGCCCCCTCACGGACCTACTGAAAGGGAAGCCCAGGCGATTGAGATGGACTTCCACGGCTCAAGAAGCTTTTTTAACCGGCTCAGAAAGGCCTTCACGTCGTCCCCTGTACTCAAGCCGCCTGATCCCGAGCTACCATTTATAGTTGAGGTTGACGCCTCCAAGGTCAGCGTGGGGGCCATTCTTTCACCTGGGATCTCGACCACCTCATCCGTGTCAGTCAGCCCAGCAGAAACCCCAGCCAATGTCCTCCCGGCCTATTGTTTGTCCCTTCTGAGTTCCGCAGTCGCCTCATCGCCTGGGCTCACATTGCGCCTGGAATGGGCCATCCTGGAACCCGGAGGACCCTGGACCTCTTGGCAGGCAGCTACTGGTGGGAAAGTATGAGTAAGGACATGAATGACTATGTAGCCTCTTGTTCTGTTTGTGCTATGGCTAAGGTTCCAAGGCCCCTGCCGGCCGGCAAGCTAGTGCCCCTTCCTGTTCCAGAGCGAACGTGGTCACACATTGCGATTGATTTCGTCACCGATCTGCCCCCGTCTGAAGGTAAGACGGTCATTTTTCTAATAGTAGATCGGTTTTCTAAGTCGATCCGGTGTGTGGCTTTGCCTAGCTTGCCAACTGCCCTAGAAACAGCGGAGGTCCTGTTCCACCATGTTTTGCGTTATTACGGGATCCCCGAGGATATTGTCAGCGACCGTGGGCCCCAATTCACATCTCGAGTCTGGAACAATTTCATGAATAAGCTCAGGGTCACAGTGAGCCTCACCTCGGGTTACCATCCTCAGGCCAACGGACAGACTGAGAGGTCAAATCAAGAGCTGAGTACACCCAAAGAGTACGCCCAAAATTCCCTCAAACATTCCGCAACTAACCTCACCCCCTTTCAGTGTGTCCTAGGTTACCAGCCTCCACTGTTCCCATGGGACACCACCGAGCCATCAAGCCATCGGTAAAGCCATCAAACAGATGAAAAAGTTCAATCTCCAGATGATAGGGTGAACATGCTGCTGTTGCACCACTCGGGAGCCAAAAATTCATAATTTTGAGTGTAAAAGTCATTATTTCAAAATTTAAAGTCTTTTAAAAAGAAGGTTTTTTTTTCATAAGTTTCACAATCATAAATTTGGAATTTCAATGTCATAATTTCTAGTTTCCAAGTCATAATTTTGAGTTTCAAAGTTATAATTTCAAATTGTAAAGTAAGGATTTTAAGTTTCAAAGTCCTAATTTTGAGTTTAACCATCATAATGTTGTCATATTTTTATCATAAGTCATATTTTCAAGTTTAAATATTACAATTTCAAATTTCAACATCATAATTTTGAGTTTCAAAGTCAGGTTCACAATCATAATTTCAAGTTTCAAAATCATAAGTTTGAATTTCTCAGTCATAAATTTCAAATTTTAATGTCAAATTTTGAATTTCACTCCCATTACTTAGATATAGAGTCATAATTTTGAGTTTCACAGTCATAATTTTGAGTTTCCCAATCATTATTACATGTTTCAAAATCACAATTTCGAATTTCAATGTCATAATTTCTAGTCTAGTTTCTAGTCACACACTAAGGGCCAATAGTACCCAGAGGAAACCCACGCGAACACGGGGTGAACGTCACCCCACCCGGGGATCGAACCCGGGTCCTTCTTGCTGTGAGGCGACAGCGCTATCCACTGTGCCACCGTGCCGCCCAAAGTCATGATTTCCAGATATAAAATCATAATTTTGTCTTTCAGAATTATATTTATGAATTTTTAAAACATAATTCAGATTTTCAAAGTCATAATTTCAAAGTCATTTTTTGAGTTAGGGATAGGCTTAGGGTTAGGGTTTATTTAGTCATAAATTCACAAGTCATAATTGTGAATTTCAAAGTCATAATTTTGAGCTTCAAATTCATATTATGAGATACAAAGTCAAAATTTTTCAAAGTTTCAAAGTCATTATCATGAGATACAAAGTCAAACTTTTTCAAAGTTTTAAAGTCATAATTATGAATTTTAAAGACATTCAAAGTCATAATATTGAGTATCAAAGTCATATTTATGAGTTTCCAAGTCATAATTTAAATTTTCAATGTCATTATTATGATTTTTAAATAAATAATTTCAAGATATAAAATCAAAATGTAGTCATTATTTTGAGTTTGAAGTCGAGCTACATTTTTACTCAGATACAAAGTGAAAAGTTTCAAAGTCGTGATATCTAGATATAAAATCATAATAACATCTTATGCAAACATATACATGGGCTACTGGGAGTACACATTACAACAGAAACTCATAGATATACCTGATATCTACTTCAGGTATTTAGACAAAGATACATGGGGTCTGGTCTCATGGCTTAGATGCATTCAATCATTTCATTACGCTAGCCAATAACCATCACAATACCATTAAACTCAAGGCATGCACACAATGAAAAAATAGACTTTTTAGATACAACCATCTTTTTCTCACCAACACAACAGAATAATAAGATGCTCATGACTAAAATCTACTTCAAACCTACAGATACACACTGCCTTTATAAACAAAGTTTTCACCCCAAACATACATTTAAAGGTTTGATAAAATCACAAATGATCCGTTTCCACAGAATATGCTCACTTCCGGAACATTTTGAAGAAGCCACCAAAACACTCTTCAAATCTCTGAGAGACAGAGGCTATTCAAAAAGGTTTCTTCAGTATGTCAAATTACACACACTACAACAAATAAATAGTGCAACACCAGCCATGGAACCAGATCCCAAGAGACTTTTACCGCTCATTACCACATACAATACAAACTCCAAAATAGTGAACAGGGCAATCAAACACAATTTCCAAAAATCTCAAGATCGCAATCCACCATTACCTAATACTAGCCTAATCCTAACCTTAACCCCTAACACTGACCCTATCACTAACCCTAAAAATTACATAACCCTAACCCCTAAACTTGACCCTAAACCTGACCCAAAATTTTCCATAACCCTAAAATTTCCATAACCCTAAACCCTAACCATAACTTTAACCATATACCTAACTTTTCCATAACCCTAACCCTAAACTTTCCATAAACCTAATCCTAACCATAACCTTAAACCCAACCCTAACCCCTGACCCTAACCCTAAAATTTCCATAACCCTAAACCTTCCATAACCCTAACCATTTCTGTTACCCTAACCTTTTTGTAACCCTAAACCTAACCCTAAACTTTCTGAAACCCTAACCCTAATCTTACGCTTGATATAACCCTCAGCCAAACGTTACACTTGATATAACCGTAAGCCTAAATCTACATGTGCAATAACCTTAACCCTATATCCCAACCTTACACTGGACATAACCCTAACCTTATACTTAAAATAACCCTAACCCTAATCTTACACTTGACATAACCCTAACCTTAACCTTACACTTGATATAACCCTAACCCTAAGCTTACACTTGACATAACCCTAATCCTAACCTTATACTTGACAAAACCCTAACTCTAAACTTACACTTAATAGAACCCTAACCCTAATCTTACACTTGACATAACCCTAATCCTAACCTTACTCTTGATATAACCCTAACCTTACAATAAAATGTAAACATGGTCTCATGGGAGAGAGAAGGAAAGAGAGGTAGAGTAAAAGCCAAAGCCAAATTACAAAATAAATTTATTGGAAAAAAAACACCTTTGTAAGAGCTTCCATTGTAAATATGTTTCATGAAAAACAAACAGTACAAATGTAGTGTGAATGTGAACACTGCATATGGGGTGATTAATAATTTTCACAAAGAACTTAAAGAATAAAGTTTGCTTCCTAGCGTAAATAATTAAAACGCAATTTAATATTCCATAAGTAATAAAGTAAAGCAGGATGTAATGAGTGCCTCCTGCATGTCTCTCATTGGCTACATTGTCATCAACTTCCTTCACCATTATCCACAGTGTAAAAGTTAAAAGACTACTGAAACGAAGCCAGTGTGATGTAAATAAAGATGTGTCAGCTTAGCACATCAGGAGCTTTTGGAGCTTAGTGAGACACTCTGATTTGTGAGATGCACTTGCTCTCAGCTGTGAAAGCTTTCTGCAGCTGCCCGCTGTGCATCATAGGTCAGCTGATTAAAATGGCGGAGGAAGAAGACCACTACAGAAAGAAGGACTGCTTGCACCACAATGAAGATGAACAAGCTAATCTGTGAGGCCAAGGCCAGATCACACAGCCAATAATTACAGGAGTCAAGCACCTCCTCCTCAGATAGGTAGGCCACTAGTCTGCCCTGCAGTCCAGGAGGAGAATTGCAGCTCACATTTCTGGAACAGAAATGAGGACAGAGAGATTGAAAACCTTAGAATTTAAGAAGAGAAAAAGCATATATATATATATATATATATACAGCATCCTAACTTTTTTCTTTTCATTTAATTTGGACAACACAGTGTCTAAGTGAGGCTACCTCAATAGCCTTTATGGAGCTTTTACACTTAACAATAACTAACAGCAGTAACTGAACAACATTTAATTGATTGTCAATTCAGGCTATGATCAGGCTAAGTATGCTTTCTGAGCATTTAATCCTTATTACAGCCATTTGTGCTACTTGCCTTAGCAAAGCATCATTGTTCTGTTTTAACAGCCATCCCCTCAGATAGAGCACAGCACAATCACACTCCCACGGGTTGCCATGTAGTGTGACTAGTTGCAGTGCCTGCATGCTGTCCAGCAGGCCAGGGGGCAGTGATGTGAGGTGATTATCATGCAGCTGAAGCTCAGTGGTGCTCATGGGGAAAGATGAAGGCAGCGTGGCAGTGGTGAGTCCACGGCTGCTACAGTCCACCACAGCAGCTGTGCAGAAACAGCTCTGTGAGCATACAGTCTCAGCGTGACCTACATCTGCTCCCAGCACACAGATGAGAACCAGTAGGGCAAATAACACACACTTCATACTAGCAGACACTGCATAGGAGAGAGAGAAGAGAAAACTATAATATGCTTATGTTAATGAAGTGATATATACTGTATTACCATTTAACCAAAACATTTCATCTTCACAGATGAGAGTCCATTTTTGTTGTTGGAACAATAAACTAATAATTAACTAATAAGGTTCTCTAAGAAGTACTTGTTCTAATATACTTGGAAAGGAGGAAAGACATACTGCATGAGAAGGAAAGATAAAGGGCCGGAAGTAGAGGACAAGCAGAACAATAGATGATGTAGCAAAACTTTTTACAATTATTTCTGTTATTGTTGTTGTTATTGTTATTTATTTTCCCAGTGCCAAATTAATTGCATAATTTTATGATGGAGCTACATGTGATTTCCATATGATCATATGATGAAGATTTTGGATAGCTATAGTGAAATGGATATCAGACTAATCAGTTCAGTATGTGAACAGTCATCATTAAAACAGAGAAGAGCACTTATACATATTGTACAGATCACAACAAAGTATTCAAAAGTTTAAATTGCATCATAAAAAATATTTATAATGAGGCTCATGTTCAAATGCTGTGAAATTGTGAGACAGAAAATTATGTGGATGATGGAGACAAGCAGTGATAAATAATTTCTCGTTGTAAAGTTATTTTTTTATTTTGCAGTAATATTGTTTTTCCATGAATAGATCAAATTATAAAGGTAGTGGTAGGCCAGTCATCTTTCAGTGTAACTGGAATGAAACTTTGAGTGAAATTGGTTTTAGACAACTATTTCTAGAAGAAAGTGTCAAAATCCTACCACGCAGAGGGTTTTCCCAAACTGCCACACATATGCTTTAAAACTAATAAATAGAAAATTGAAACCCCTAAATAGCAGTACCGGAGCTGATGACTGCAGGAAGATCAGCACTAGTGTAGCTAATAAACCAATAAAACTTTACAAATCCTTAACATAGAAAAAAATAAGTTTTTTTTATAATATAAGCAATAGAATATTTTATTGAAACATTATATATAGAACATATAGGTGTGAGAATGTGAAAACAAGGAGAGATCCTTACCAATATATAAACGTCTTCTCTGTGTGGCAGTGGACCAATAGAGGCACAGCGTCTGCTCTTGTAATAACAGCAGTATTCTAAAAACACAGCTGGGTCACACAGATAAAGTTGCCCACACACACACACACACACACACACACACATACACACTCACTCCACCCCCTGAGGAATATCACAGAAGAAGTGGGGCTCTAAAGTACTGCAAACTCATTGTTTTGGCAGTGGAAGGTATCAGAAATTTGAAAATACATTGCTTGGACGGGTAAGTTTGGTTTTAAAAAACAACACACAAAACTCTGAATTAAGCATATTTATTCATTATAGCAGTAACCTGCATGGTAACTCTACTCTCCATCTGAGAGGTAGCACTATAAAAACATCTAGTCAGCAGTTAAAGAAAAACTATAGATTCACATATGCACTCATTTACACTTGTCTGCCTGCGCGAGCATGTGCACACACACTCACACACACACACAAACGTCACAAACACAAACAGTCCAGATTCAAATCAGCAATTTACCTAAAATGGCATTAAAAAACAATTTATTCACATTGTAGCTAAGCATTAAAATCAAGTACATATAAATTAGATACATCTAAAGTAGGTTTAATTTAAATGAATTGTACATAATATTACCAATGTTAGCTATACTCACACAGGCATAAACACAAGACACAATATTACAATTGCTAGGCAAAGCACCAAGCAAACCATTTTGCTAATGTACAGTATAGTTTGTAATTACAATACCAATTCCATTATCACTTATGTGACAGAATACAGTAGAAGTGACTTGATATTTCTATAAGTGCATGTTTGCATGTGTGTCTTTGTGTGATCATCACTGGTCTTTCTCATGCATCTGTTGCTGCATCTTCTGCAGCATCTCCTGCATTCTTTTCAACTACATGCACACACACACACACACACAAACACAGTAATCACAAGAGTATTAGTATGCTTAGGATTAGTCTGTACACTGTTTACACTTTACTTCAGCTAATAATCATTGTGGTTGTATTGGAGCCTCACCTCCTCATCCTTCATCTTGATGAGTCGCTCTGTTTCTGCATCTGGAGTAGGCAGCGGCAGAATGGGAATAGGACTGTCCATGCGGTTGTCCTGTGCAAGTTTACTGCACAATACACACACACATACACTTTATGCAGTGTCTGCCAGAATTATTATAGAATTATCAAAAAAAAAATAGGAAAACTCTATAAAACACATTACATACAAAATTTTAATTTTACAATTACTTCTAAATTATCACTCAATCAATTAGAGAAATGTTTTTTGCTAAAACAAATATTAGATCATTATGGTTAGTTTAGTGACAAAAATGACTTGCATACAAGGAAAAGCTGTAAGATATGCCAGTGACCATTGTTTTATGGCCGGTGGTTCTGGGGCTAATCATTGATGGCATCATGATTTATACTCTGTACCCAGATGTTTCAGCCTTAAAGCTGTTTGCCTCTGCCAGGAAGTTCTGACTGATCTTTCTACAAGATGATCAAGTAAAAATGTCAAATTCTAAAAGCCTTAAACAAGCATAAGCACAAAGCTACTAGTAACTACAGTGGGAGTATGGTCTCACACAAGCACATACAAACAAAACAAACCTGGTCATCTCCTGTATACACTGGGCTCTGTAGTTCTCATAGTGTACATCGCAAGTCACATCTTTCAGGTCGTGCATGTGAGAGCGAATCAGCATGTTCCTCAACTTCACAAAGTCACAGTGGGACTGGTTCTCCACTAGAGGAAACACATAGAAACATGAATCGAACATGTAAAAGCCTTCGTCTGACAGGATACACACACACCTTTAAGAAATGACTGTATTTAATAGCTGTGTTTTTATGCAAATAATTAATTTCATGATTATATCTTTATGATTACCTTCTACTGTGTCCTATCTAATTCTAAATACACTGCTCAAAAATATAAAGAGAACACTTAAACAACACAGTGTAACTCCAAGTCAACCAGACTTCTGTGAAATCAACCTGTCCATTTCACCTGCTGTTGTGTAAATGGAACAGACAGCAGGTGGGGCAGGGGTGGCTCAATAGTTAAGGTGTTGGGTTACTCGAGCCCCAGCACCACCAAGCTGCCATTGTTGGGCCCTTGAGCAAGGCCCTTAACCCTCAACTGCTCAGTTGTATAAATGAGATAAA
>JAOVYV010000030.1:768288-779744 GCA_025674545.1 Hassar affinis
GTTATGCTGTCCTAGCTAGTCTTGCCGGAGTCCCTGCTTGCACTCTGCACAAAATGTACATTTTCTTTTAAAGATTGTTGGAAAGCATACCTAATCATCCATATTTCCTTTTCTCCTACCTCAATGTCCTGAGTTTTTGTCTTTGTAAAGCTGCTTTGAGGAAATGTCCTTTGTTAAAAGTGCTTTAGAAATAAAATTTAATTGAATTGAAATGTGGCACCATTTAAAAACCTGTTGCTTTCCAAAGGTATAAGATTTATTGCCAAGAAGCATTGTTACAACAAAGAAACAATCTAATTTGTTTTCTAAATCATTTTGTGCTATGTTTAGAAGGTCTCACAAAATATGGAAAAAAACAACAGACACATGGATCGACAGTGAAGTCCAGGCTTTACTGTGTCTGTATGTGATGGAGGAGGTACACAGAGATTTTCAGTTGTCTAGGTGAAATTTAAAAATATTCCCTAGCATTTCATCTCAACTTGCTACGTTAGGAATAGGCAAGGCACTGTTATGAAAAAACTCAAAAAGCTTAAACAAGATAATTTTTTTAAGTTATTTATTTTTATATAATCTGTTGTAACTGGTAACATGTAAATAATGGTTTGTGAGGAGATATTATTTGCTGTACTTCTTTTTGCATGTACTTGTACTACTGATATCACAAAAGACGCACACAAATAGTAAGTATTTGTAAACCTTTTAATATCTGCGTCAGAGGTATCCTGCAACAGAATCTGAAAATCAATCAAAATCAATGTTTTTTTTTGGGCTTTGCAGGGTTTACAGCATTTAAAAGTAATGCTCCCTATGAATAGTTTACCGGATTTCACAAATCAGTGAACACACAACAAATGATTATGGCTTGAAATTTGTAAGTGGTACTGTTAAGAGACACAATGCGAATCATCCTCCTTTCTCATATCTGCGTTACAGTAAATTAGTTCTCAGTCACGTGTTAAGTGCATCAGGCTGCATGCACATTGAAAGCATGGAGAGATGAGAATTAGTTTATATTGATTTTCTTCAACACAGGCTTTAAACAGCGAGACAAACTGAAACTTTTCTTTGGACATTTGCAAATTTCACAAAATTCACAACTTGAACACAGCTCCGATCACCCCACCATTAATTATTGTTATTGTGGTGTGTCGCACTGAAGTTACATCAAATCACCAACCGCGCAGCTTACGTCACTTTATTGTTCCTACTTCCAATGTGAATGCAGACCAAAAAGGCCTTGGAACGACTGTAGCTCCCCCCAGATTAGTCCTTAGAACTGTTTGGTACAAAAATGTCTAATATTCAGTCACAGGCTTTTTTCTGTATGTTTAGTTCTGTTTATGTTAGTTTAATCTGTGCAGTGGGAGAAGGGAACTGCTGTGGTTCTAAGCATGTAGCAATGGGGTGAACTTGTAGCATTTTTAGATAATTGCATGTCATTTGAACTATAGGCATGAAATCTATTTTTAAATAAGCATTTTAAGTCACAGACATTTCTGTGAAATTTAGAACTCAATAACTTGGCCACAAACACCATCAGAGATTTGAAATTTAGCATGTTGATTCAATATGTCCTTTCCATGAGTACAAAATAAATTCTAATCAGAGATGTTTTGGGAGTAGGAAGCTAAAATTATTAAATTCAGAGATGGTGTGGTGGAAAGATTTTCCCAATTTGTTTGAAACGACATGGAATGACCCATATGTACTGTGTGAAACTGTAAATGTCTTACACCTATGCCTTGTCTTGAAGTTTTATGTGCTTATATCATACCTGCCGGCTCTCTTCAGTCTCTCTGAACGGAAGTTCTCATAGTGTAGGTCCTGAGTCACTTCCTGCAGGTCTTGCATATGAGTCCTACACACACACACACACAACTGAATCTTACAACCCTGAGTGCTTTTGCATGTTATGTAGCTCAATGTTCAGTGGAGGGCACCACAGTCTACCGTCACTAAGTGACACTTGGAAAGACAAATAATTTTTTAAATCCTTCTGTACTCACACCAGCATGGTTCGCAGTTTGAGGAAATCATTGTGTTCAGGGTTCTCCACCTCCACTACACCCCAAGGGTACAAACGCCCTCGAATCTTCTTCCCCTTCACCTCAATCAGCTGATTAGAGCCAATCACAGCAAAAGGAATGCTAGCCTAGAGAAGACATAGATCACAGAAAATAATGTTTAGCTGCCCTAAAGAACAACTTTTATTTTAATAAAGGAACTTATGGACACAAGCCATCTGACTTTTAGGACACGGGTCTGCTCTTTGAACTCCTCATCCTCATCCGAGTCTGCATCAGGGAGCTGGTAGATGCGAATGCCATGCTCACTGATCTCATCTAGGATCTGAATAGAGAAAAGAATACAGCAGAGGATATTACAGCAAAAAAAACTGTAAAACTGAAGCAGTTTCATACTTACATATATGAAAATAACAGTACCATAGATTTATTGCTTGTCTAATGTCCAGAATAAACTGACTAGATTCTGCTAATGAGAGCTTATTAAAATGCAGAGCAGCTGTTTTAACAGCAGTATACATCTGGAGAATAAGGATGAATGCCTAATGATTTTGTTATTGCATCTTTTCACTTGATTTGATTTAAGGTCACAGCACCACTGTTCTCAATGTTTTAGAACAATCTTTGATAGTGAACATGCATCTACTAGCTCAGTCAATAATCAAGATGACATTCAGCTAATAAGACATTAGTATGCAATTCTCAATTAATCTCAGTTTATGGCCACATCCTCATGACAAAAACATGACAGAAATGTGTGCTGCTCACCTGCCTTGTATCTCAACTAACTTTAAATTATTTTCAGAACAACAATAGATGCACATAAACACAGAACAAATATAAGTGGAGCTATTGTGTAAAATCAGCCTCTTTCAGATTCAGAAACATAATCTAAAGTGTCCGAAACACACCATGTCTCTCTCAATAGGCCACACCACCAAGCTCCACTTGTGATTCAGAACCTTTCAAAACTCTCTTGTACTTCAGGCACACCTGTCAGGAACAGACGCAATGATTTATTTTTCCTAACATCAAAGACAGAACAGCACAGCCATGTTCACAATGCTATTTTGTAGTGGCAGCCAAAACCGCCGCCAGCAGATTTTTCCTGACATTCTGAGCACTTTCATGTTCTCTCACCAGGGACAATGTTTCAAAAGGGCAGAAGCCCCCACTCCCCTTGTCCTATCAACAAATCTCCTGCTGTTATGAGGAGGCTTATTTTCATAGCACGAAGATAAACCCACCCACTGAGTCTGGTTGAGAGAGAGAAAGAGTGTGTGTATGAGTGCTCGTATGAGTGTCATTGTTGTCTGGTCTGAATCCAAATAAACATGACACGTCATCTGGATGGAAAGCGTGACTATGGACATGGCTCAGTATGTCAAATGAGATATACAGAAGCCTACAGTAAGAAAAAGAACGGAAGAGGCAAAGTACAATATGACAGAAGTAGAAGGAAAGGACACTACAAAGAAAAAAGAAAAGAAGGAAAGAACAAAAAGAATCAAAGTACTTCATGCTTAAAACGGCTTCCTCAAGGGAAGGAAGAAAGAAAATGTGTCAAGATAAAAGCCTGCAGTTCAGTGTAACACCTTTTCGCACAGATAGACACTTCAGCTAAAGGGATAAAACTACCAAAAACTACACTGAATGAGCAGAGCAGTTCTAATAATTTTTCTGAAGTAAAGCTGAGGCTGGGCATGGCTTTGTTCCACAACAGGAGTGTATAAATCTCTGAATAAGATGTACTAGAATTTCAGATTACTTCCAATGAAACAGCTTTAACACCACCTTAAAACAAGGGCTGAAGTCTCCCAGTTTGTTTGGGTTGGCTGGTAAAGGCCCCTTGATTCTGGACAATAGGGGCAGAAGTCTTTCCAGTCACTCTATAAATTGAAAAGGGAAGTGAGGCTCACTGATTCTACTGGTGATTTGTTTGCTTTATGATGCATTATGACTTAGGATTGTGAAAGAGACTATAGGAGTCAAAAGATCATCAGATAAACGTTTTAAGAAAACTATGAGAAAAGGTCTATGAAGGTTTGTCATCCAAACCTACTACTAAAAGAAAATCTTAAGCAAAACAATGATTAAGCTATTACAATATGTACTGTATCAGAGCTGGAGCAGAATAGTATTAGAATGAATAAAATGATTGAATACTATGCACAACATAGCATAATCTTTCATTGAATAGCTACACATTATGTATGTCTGTGTCTAACCGAGCAGGAATGGTGAACAAGGCTCTATTCTTAGTGCAAAGCATTTTCAAGCATTTTTTTTCCAAAACAGGAGCTTTCAATTTGGACAGATAGGCTATATTTGACTTTCATACATACCAACAGAACATAAACACAGGGCAACCCATTATTACTGTACAAACAGGGATTTGCCATGCTATGCAAAATAGGCTTTTCACACTTTGGCAAGACTCAGCATGAGCTTTCTGCCTCACACATACACCCAGACCCACACACACCCTACAGTCTATGCGTAGTCACTGACTCACACACAGAAAATGAATCACAACACAATCTCTTTCCCAAAAGCACACTTTCTGTGTTTATCAGGCAGATGACATGCATAGTATTTATATGATGTTGGCTTCCCAGCCTCTGGAACAATACTTGGAAGTTCTCAGAAAAAGATAACAGTGCTGAGCAAAAAGAACTAGAGCAAAAATGCATCTTAGTATCTCTGAAGCAGGATCACTGAAGTCACAAGGGAAATGTGACAAATGCATATCTGGACTTTCCTGTTTTGATACATGAACATGGGATTTTAACATTGAATATCTACAGCTCACTAGAGTCTTTAATTCATACATACATGCCAAGGAGTTTTTATGGAAGTATGAGGAATAGTGTACAGCACCAACCTAATACTGACTAGTATGTGTGCAAGTGTTAGAGTTGTGTTAATCCACCACCTCCAAGACAGCAGGCTGCATGACAAAATCAATGATGTACACATGCTGTAATGAATGATGTAGCCATTCCAGAAATAGCACTTTGATTCTCATAAGAGAACCTGATTCATGAAACAGATTTCCATCAAGGATATTATCATTATCTGTAAAAACATTGCCCCTATTATCCTATTACCAGGTACTACCACACAGTGGCTATTTATTGTTTTACCATGAGCAAGTACAGTGAGAACATGGCCACATTCCAAGGTGCAATCACTCTGTAAGAGAAGACAAATAAACAATGACACTTGTGCGTACATAGGATTAAGCCCTCATTTTTAGGGTTAGATGCTAATGAAAGTAGGTGAGTGTGAGGTGAGGTAATGGCTATATACAGGATGTGACCTCTTGTTCTCACTAGGGTTCATGTTGCTATAGGTGATGCACTGTTATACAGTTACCCATGTAAGTGGCCATAACACAATTCATTCTCCTTATGCTTGTGCCACAATGAGCTAATACACTGAGTCAATTCAAGCCTTCCTTGAAAACAAAGCACAGTATTTAAGAGTTCACAAACATTGAAACACTCAAAAACACACGCACACCATTAGGGATTTTTCAGGACTGATACATATTGGTGTACTCAAGTCAAAGGACAAAGGGAGGAAAGCTTTAAAGGCTCAGCAATTGACAACAACAATAGAAACAAAATTTCACACACTATGAAAAATGCTGCTCACAGTTTAGTCAGGATATGTAAGGAAATGTAGCATTGTTTTCATGTTCTTATGTATGAATCTAGAAATCAACTATATAATAGAGTTTCAGCAACAGCTCCTCACTCAGTGGAGGGCTCCATTCGCCAGAAATCCAGAATGAACAATGTTACATGCATATACATTGTTGAAGCAAACTAACTCTCCTATGGAACAATGATGAATGCTCTGCAAAGCTTTTTTTTAAATACTATAAAACACTGTACTATACAAACGCCACCTATAAGGCATGTGCATAGTGCACTCTTCTTCAGAATATATATATCCCAAAACCAGGATATTAATGAGAGCCAAGTGTTAGTGAAACATCCCCAGAGTGCCTTATGAGCTATGACCTCAGTCAGGAAAACTGCTGCTACGTTGTTCAAACTCTGATAAGAATCCGACACAGAGCTGACCCCGTCCACTCCACGAATCACTCAGACATACATCAAGAAAGACATATTGTTATAAACAAGCTACTTACACATACAGGTATCATAGCAGGGTAAACAAAAGAAGGGGAGAGTTAAAATAGGTTAAAAGAGGTCTTGCTCTGCATTGTGAGACAGCAGTTTAAAAATTAAGAAAGATAAAATGCCAAATTTACTGGGTTATATAATGGGTTGTTTGTAATATTTTATGCTTAGGGTGTCAAGATTTTGGCAAACCTTTCAGTCACACTGACATTATCAAAAATGAAGGAAGCCTCCCCTTATTTGGCCTTTCACTGACCTGTTTAACTACACAGAGCTGATGCCAGTGGTTTGTTCAATTTCCACATCCTCTGTAGAAGGTCAATGTATTATACACAGGTACCTGGTATGCACTTACCAGACATTTATAACAATACCACTAATAGCCTCCTGGTGGGAAGGTCAACAACCCTTTACCTTTCATCTTTTTGTAGAAAAATAATAGTGACAGAAGTCTTCCCACATCATCATATTTTTCCATACTATAAAAATTTGACATCAAATTCTCTCTCTCTTTCTCTCTCTCTCACTCTTTCTCTGCATCGATAGAGCTGTTTTGGTGGCACAAGTGAGACCTACACAATATTAAGTGATTTTAATGCTATGGTTGGTTGATGTATACACACCAATCATCCATAACATGTATAAATAATGTTGATTATTTCATTACAATGGCACCTGTCAACAGGTAAGGTATATTGGGCAGCAAGGGAAAAGTCAGTTCTCCAAGCTGATATGTTGAGAGCAGGAAAAATGGGAAAGTGTAAGAATCTGAGTAACTTTAACAATGCCCAAACAGTGATGGCTAGATGATGGAGTCAAAGCATCTCCAAAACTGCAAGACTTCAGGTGCTCCTGGTATGCATAGCTAGTACCTACTGAAAGTGGTCCAAGAAAGGACAACCAGTGAACTCTTAGCAGGGTCATAGGCACCAGAGGCTCACGGAAGCACTAGGGGAGTGAAGCCTTAAGGTACTACTTAAGGTAGGCTATAGAGTTTGTACCATCTGGTTAACTTTGTATTAACTTTGTACATTAACTTTGTATAATATATACATGTGTGTATTTCTTGTCTATTACTTGTTTGAAGTAGTTCTCTTGTAGAAACTGATTAGTTGTGAATTGGTGGACAGGCCTTCCTGAGTGTTTTGATGAAACTGTGAATTGGTGGGCAGGGCTTAGTAGATATATTGAAGGTGTGTTTACTCAAGATTTAGTATGCTTTAAGTTTGTCTATCAATAAGTTATTCTCTGCTGGTAAGGTAGGCATTGAGTAGGCTTAGCAGATATATTGAAGGTACTCTGCTACAAATTGCATGCAATCCAGAACATCTCACTTTCATCTATAGCTTCCCACACACTCTCACTTCTCCCAGACCTAGACACCTTTTCCACACTACCCGTCGACCTTGCCATAGACTCTTTATTTACTTCACTCTCCTTGTCCATGGACATCTTCTGCCGCACAAAATCTAGACCCAAGAAGCCCTGTCATCCTGCTCCATAGCTAACAGATGCATTGCGCAGTCATCAGAGGGAGCTTAGAGCAGCAGAAAGGAAGTGGAGGAAACCACAACTTGATAAAGATCTGACGTCCCACCATGATGTTCTCTCCAAATTCTCAACCAATGTGACCTCAGCAAAACCAGATTTCTACAAGGATAAGATTGAGAACTCGTTACACACATTCCTCAAAAGCTCCATAACATCATCTCCTCTCTACTCAACCCACATGATCCTCCTCCATCATCCCTAACAGCAGAAGACTTTGAAACCTTCTATGAACACAAGCTTGAATATATCTGCAAGACCTTCACATCCAGACCTACTCCTCATCCTCACACTCCACATCCAACTCCCTCCGCCACCACACTGCAGATACTCGCTCCTGCAGATACCTCCTTTACAACATTAGGAGGATCCGACCATTTCTCACAACTCAAGCCACACAAATACTTGTTCAATCACTGGTCATTTCCAGACTGGACTACTGTAACTCACTCCTTTCAGGTCTCCCTCATAACTCTATCCGACAACTACAGCTCATTCAGAACACAGCCACACATCTTGTCTTCCCCAAATTTTCACACACTACCCCCTTACTCCACTCCCTCCACTGGTTTCCAATAGCTGCCCACATCCAGTTCAAAACCCTGACCCATGCCTAGGCAAAAACTGGACCTGCACCCACATACCTCAAAGCACTTATCACCCCTCACACTGCATCATGCTCCCTTCAGTCCTCCAGCACTGCCCAACTGGTTCCACAGATTCCTAAACTAGGTATGCTTTTCATTTAAAAAAAAAATAAAACAATTTTCATACCTGATTGTACTCTTAATAGACATCTGAGCTAGTATCAGAATATATTTGTTGATGGTGAGCACTTTTTGTAAGTTGCTCTGGATAAGGGCATCTACAAAATGCCTAAATGTAAACGTAAGCCGAGCCCATCTGGTCCAATCCAACAGAAGAGCTACTGTAGCACAGATTGTTGAAAAAGTTAACACAGTGCATTGCAGCTGTGTATGGGGTTGCGTATCTACAGACCAGTCAGAGTGCCCATGTTGACCCCTGTCCTCTGCAGAAAGCACCTGTAATGGGCATGTGAGCATTAGAAATCAACCACGGTCTGATAAATCATGCTTTCTTTTGCATCAAGTAGATGGTCATGTGCGTTCGTGTCATCTTGGGGAAGAGATGGTACCAGGATGCACTATGGGTTCTGCTGGGCTTTTAATGTTGTTGTGTATGTATGTATGTACAGTGGGGAAAAAAGTATTTAGTCAGTCACCTATTGTGCAAGTTCACCCACTTAAAAAGATGAGAGAGGCCTGTAATTGACATCATAGGTAGACCTCAACTATGAGAGACATATCAACTGTGAAGCATGGGGGTGGCAACATCATGCTTTGGGGCTGTTTCTCTGCAAAGGGACCAGGACGACTGGTCCGTGTACATGAAAGAATGAAAGAGGCCATGTATTGTGTGATTTTGAGTGCAAACCTCCTTCCATCAGCAAGGGCATTGAAGATTGAAACCTGGCTGGGTCTTTCAGCATGACAATGACCCCAACCACACTGCCAGGGCAACAAAGGAGTGGCTTCGTAAGAAGCATTTCAAGGTCCTGGAGTGGCCTAGCAAGTCTCCAGATCTCAACCCCATAGTAAACCTTTGGACGGAGTTGAAAATCGGTGTTGTCCGCCGACAGCCCCAAAACATCACTGCTCTAGAGGAGATCTACATGGAGGAATGGGCCAAAATACCAGCAACGGTGTGTGCCAACCTTGTGAAGACTTACAGAAAACGTTTGACCTCTGTCATTGCCAACAAAGGATATATAACAAAGTATTGAGATTAACTTTTGTTATTGACCAAATACTTATTTTCCACCATTATTTGTTCTCATAGTTGAGGTCTACCTATGATGTCAATTACAGGCCTCTCTCAAAAGTATTCACTCTCCTGCCTTCACACGCATATGAAATTGAATGACAATTCAAATCCTATTCTTAATCCATAGGGTTTAATATGATGTCGCCCCACCCTTTGCAGCGATAATAGCTTCAACTCCTCTGGGAAGGCTTTCCACAAGGTTTAGGAGCATGTTCCTGGGAATTTTTGACCATTGTTCCAGAAGCGCATTTGTGAGGTCAGGCACTAATGATTGGATGAGATGGTTGGATGAGAAGGCCTAGCTTGCAGTCTCTGCTCTAATTCATCTCAAAGGTGTTCTATCGCCTTAAGGTGAGGTCTCTGTACAGGCCAGTCAAGTTCTTCCACACCAAACTCACTCATCCATGTCTTTATGGACCTTGTTGGAATAGGAAGGGGCCATCCCCAAACTGTCCCCACAAAGTTGGGAGCATGAAATTGAACCAAAATCTCTTCGTATGCTGAAGCATTAAGAGTTCCTTTCAGTGGAACTAAGAAGCTGAGCCTAACTCCTGAAAAACGACCCCACACCATAATCCCCCTCCACCAAACTTTGCACGTGGCACAATGCAATCAAACAAGTACTGATCTGGCAACTGCCGAACCAAGACTCGTCTATCAGATTGCCAAATGGAGAAGCGTGATTTGTCACTCCAGAGAACATGTCTCCACTGCTCTAGATACCAGTGGTGGTGTGCTTTACACCACTGCATTCAACGATTTACATTGCGCTTGGTGATGTAAGGCTTGGCTGCATCTGCTTGGCCATGGAAACCCATTCCATGAAGCTCTCTGAGCTTTCTTTGAGTTCTTGAGCTAAAAGGCCATATGAAGTTTGGAGGTCTGTAGAGATTGGCTCTGCAGAAAGTTGGTGACTTCGATGCTTTATGTGCCTCAGCATCCACTGACCCTGCTCTGTCATTTTACATGGCCTACCAGCTGATTTGTTGTTATTCCTAATCGCCTTCCACTTTGTTATAATACCACAGACAGTTGACAGTATATATACAGTGGCTTGCTAAAGTATTCATACACCTTGAACTTTTCCATATTTGTCACATTACAACCACAAACAAATATATTTCATTGGAATTTAATGTGAAAGACCAACACAAAGTGGTATACAATTGTGAAGTGGAAAGAAAACCAATTGCATTCAGAAATTGCCTGATGACTGCTAATGACTAAAAAGAGTCCACCTGTGTATAATCTAATCTCAGTACAAATACAGCTGCTCTGTGACGGCCTCAGAGGTTGGTTAAGAGAATATTGGGGAGTAAACAGCATCATCAGGTCAGAAATAAGGTTATGGAGTTTAAAGCAGGCTTAGGCTATAAAAAGATTTCCCAAGCTCTGAACATCTCACGGAGCACTGCTCCAATCCAAGACAAGGCCAGAGAATTAACACTGCACATCATTCTGAACACACCATACCCACTTTCAAATATGGTGGTGGCAGCATCATGCTTCTCTTCAGCAGGGACAGGGAAGTTGGTCAGAATTGATGGGGAGATGGATGGAGCCAAATACAGGGCAATCTTGGAAGAAAGCCTGTTGGAGTCTGCAAAAGACTTGAGACTGGGGCAGAGGTTCCAGCAAGACAGCAACCCTAAACATAAAGCCTTCCAGCAAGACAACAACCCTAAACATAAAGCCAGGGTTACAATGGAATGGTTTAAAACAAAACAATATTCATGTGTTAGAATGGCCAAGTCAAAGTCCAGACCTAAACCCAATCGAGAATTTGTGGCAAGATCTGAAAACTTCTGTTCACAAATGCTCTCCATCTAATCTGACTGAGCTTGAGCTGTTTTGCAAAGAAGAATGGGCAAAAATTTCAGTC
>JAOVYV010000030.1:816700-829652 GCA_025674545.1 Hassar affinis
TTGCACTACAACACACACTGCACATTATTGCTGTTGCACTACAACACACACTGCACATTATTGCTGTTGCACTACAACGCACACTGCACATTATTGCTGTTGCACTACAACACACACTGCACATTATTGCTGTTGCACTACAACACACACTGCACATTATTGCTGTTGCACTACAAAGCACACTGCACATTATTGCTGTTGCAATACAAAGCACACTGCACCTTAGCATCACAATTTTATAGATTTTGTATATTGTATAGCCTTCAGATGTGATACAGACATAGATGATAATGGATGATATGCACTCACCCCATATCTGCCAGGAACTCTTGCAGTTTCTTCTGCCCGTTGATAGACCAGAGTTTAAAACTGCAGGAAGTGTAGCAGGAGTTACAGATGCTTTCGTACAGTGACCAGTGCTGGTACAAAGCCAATCTCAGGCTGACATACCAGGTTAAGGGTTTGTACACACAAAAACAAAAAGAATTCAGCTTTATGTCCTAAAAATGCAGTTTCAGAAGGATACTCATATTCAAAAGTGATCCTCATGCAGTCAATAGACACTGAATTCTCTTCATCCTCATTACGATGGTTATGGCGAGAAACATGCCTTTGCAGAGTAGCAACGTCTGTTACATACTTGATACTGGAAGAGGAGGCAGATTGTAGTGTAAGATTTTATTATTATGACTTTAGTCATCACAAATAGAATGTGTATAAGTCCATTGCAAAATGATCAAGGGAGAGATACTTACTGTGTGATTTTTTCATGAACCCACTGATCAGTCAGACCAATGATGCTCCACCTGTCAACCACATTGAAAATGTATACATGTAGACTAATGGTGTGTACATTTTATATACATGCATTATATTTGTTTAAAAATGAATCCTACCACAACATGTCTCTGGTGTCTTTGGTCATAACCCAGGCCAGTTCAAACATAACCAGTGCAGCCTGTATATTAAAAAAAAGTGATGCAGAATGATACACTAAACTCAATCAAAAATAAATCACTCATAATAGTCAACATGAATAACGAAACCACATTACACTGAAACGCATACTTACTGAAGTGCCATGGTACTCATACTGTTCATAATCAAACAGAATATCCCTCCTGAAAACACATGTGTATTTATGGGATAAGCATATTGACTTCCATGCTAAAGTCAAGGACTAATGAAAGCACCAATTCTTCAATCAGCATGACTGACCTTCGAGCCTCCCACTCTCTCCTCGCTCGCTGATGCTCGATTCTCCTCTCAAGTGCCCCCTGACAAATATTAAAATCTCAGTCCAAATCAGCAACAAGATTTTCCACAGGCATTTGCAAGGAAACGAGAAGTCCTACCTCATCAAAACGGCGCCGTTTCCCAGATGGCTCTGAACCAAGCTCACTCTCAGTCCCGGAATCCCCCCCATCGCTGTCTTCATCCTCATCATCACGGAAAATGTCATCATAGGAGGGCACACCAAGGTCATCATCATGTTTAATTAAGAGTTTGATCTGAAATAGCAGAAATAACTTTTTTTTAAATTAGTTTACACATCCACACAAACATCTACACATTCAGCATAGGCAAAATATCACTAAGGAAAGCCATATTAACTTTTAGAAATCCTGTGTTCTACAACCACAATTCCAGTGAAGATGGGACTTTGTGTGAAACATAAAAACAGAATATGATGATTTGAAAATCATTTTTCAACCCATATTCAATAGACACTACACACTACACTACACTAATATACACTACATGTTTAATGTTAAAACAGAAAAACTTTATTGTTTTTTGCAAATATTCACTCATTTTGAATTTGATGCCTGCAACATGTTCCAAAACACTTGGGACAGGGGCATATTTACCACTGTGCTACATCACCTTTCCTTTTAACAACACTCAATAAGTGTTTGGGAACTGAGGACATGAATGATTGAAGCTTTGTAGGTGGAATTCTTTGTAACACGTGCTGAATGTGGCTTGGCATTGTCTTGCTGAAATAAGCAGGGGCGTCCCTGAAAAAGACATTGCTTGGATGGCAGCATATGTTGCTCCAAAACCTGTATGAACCTTTCAGCATTAATGGTTCCTTCACAGATGTGCAAGTTACCCATGTCATGGGCACTAACACACCCCCATACCATCAGAGATGCTGGCTCTTTAACTTTGCAATCCGGACAGTCCTTTTCCTCTCTGGCCCGGAGGACACAACGTCCATGATTTCCAAAAACAATTTAAAATGTGGACTCGTCAGACCACAGGACACTTTTCCACTTTGCATCAGTCCATCTGAGATGAGCTTGGGCCCAGAGAAGCCGGCGGCATTTCTGTGTTGTTGATATGCGGCTTTTGAATATCAAGCGACGAACTGTATTCACTGACAATGGTTTTCTGAAGTGTTCCTGCGCCCATGTGGTATTATCCGTTGCAGAATGATGTCGGTTTTTAATGCAATGCTGCCTGAGGGACCGAAGGTCACAGGTATTCAATTTTGGTTTCAATTGAATATGGGTTGAATAGGATTTGCAAATCATCGTATTTTGTTTGTATTTCGTTCCCAACTTCATGGGGTTGTATTTGACAAAAATTGAGTACTACCATAATGGCTGCTATGGTTTTGCCTTCAGCATAATTTCAGCTTCTAGCCAGTACTAATAATGATCGAATGTTAATAAACCAGGAATAATCTAATGCTTGGTAAAGGCACATGTTAACTGCAAAAGTGCTGAACAATTCAAAGCCAAGATTTAAAAAAAAAACAAAACAAACAAACAAAAAACAAACAGGCTATGCACTAACCTCATGAACTCGCTTCATGACAACATAACTGGCAGTAAAAGCTCAGACAAATGCCAAGGAAATTTTTAATAAATGTGAACATAGAATTAATGTCAGGTACAAAACTTTTTCTACTGAACTTCATTAATCCATTCAGTGAAAAATCTAGCACTTTCCTGTTTGGTTAAGATTAAGCACATTATACCTTGAAAGCATAACTTTAGATACAGACAGATGACAAAAAGGAAAATCCAGTGACTCTGTTATACTGTTATTTTGCTGGCATGTTATGCCTCCACAATGAACCACAACTATAACTCACCATTTTTCTGACTGATCACTTTTATCCTATAATGGAAAATTTATTTTTTTTTATCTTATAATGGAACTTTTCCAGCATAACTCCACCCCCATCTATAAAGCACTGGGGCTCACCGAATGATTCGATGAGTATGAAACTGATGTGAATCATACGCTGTGGCCTTCAGTCACCAGATCTGAAACCAACTGAACACCTACAGGAGTTACTGTGTTCAGTTTGTGCCTAGACAACTCTCTCACCACCATCAGCAAAACAGAAGCTCAAGCCATTCTGGAAGCACAGGATGGCCCAACACGGGCCACATTTTTTGCCACAGGATGGCACATTTTTTGTTGTTTTTTCCATATATTTGTCACCCATCTGTAGCAAGACTTCCACCTTGAACATCTGCATCAACCCTGTACTAATGTGGGTGTGCAATCCTACCTGTGTGTCATTGTAAACATTGACCACATCAACAGGCCTGTGGGTATCACAGATGAAGAAGACAGAGTCTTCTTCAGGCTGGAGAGTCTCCAAAAGGTCCACATTTGCCCCACAATTAATCAGGACAAAATACTGGTACTGTAAGTTTAAGATGAGAATTAATGAGACATGCATATGGCTTTACTTGTACTTTTGGTCATTATACAACTCATTAGACACCCAAGAGAAGATGATCATTGGAGAATATGAAAGGGTAAAAGCTACAAAATGGAAATATTACCTGCTCCTTATGTTCCAGAAAAGCTGTAGCGAGGTCCTGCCACCCCGACACAGGAACCAGCGTATACTGCACCTGATCACAATGGAACAAAGCCTGAACAGACACAGCAGAGGTCAAATAAAGGCAGGAATTGTATAACACTCATACACTACACACAACGTTATTAAAGTGTTGCGAAAGGAACCGACCTGTAGGATTTTACACGCACACAGCGCGTCGATGTCCGAGGACACGAGCAGAGCCACTCTCTAAAACATGACACCATGACAATTTAACAACCAAGCAGGTCGAATCAACACACCATGCAAACACAAGATCACTGGCTCAGACAGTGTGGCTCAGACAGTGTGGCTCAGACAGTGTGGCTCAGACAGTGTGTTACTGAGGCTGGTAATAATTAAGTTGCTAACAAACAGCTCTCGTCGAACTAGCGCTCTGACCAGACTGGAACCTCACTCACAACTAGCTTGTCAGCAAAACACACAGTGTACTCACCTGATTAACCACAACATCATAAAACTCTTTTCGAACGTCTGTTACAAACATATTAAACCGACAAACTCTTCAACACGTCCTCGCAATAACACCCTCACTCAGAAGAGCTCCTTTAGCGCTGCGGTAAAACTCTGGCGCCAAATTCGTTTGTGAAATAGTGGGCGGAGCTTGCAGCAATATCCAATAGAATCAGAGGGACAGCTAATCATCACTGAGCAAAACCAAAACGTTTTCATAAATAATTAATTTTAAAAAATGTAAGATTTATTTATACATTTCCATATCTCTTGTAACATAACCAAACTACGTTAAAAACAAACACAAACTTCTGTAGATGCTTACTGGCCCTGGATACTTTATTTGACGCACTTCCGCGAATTACTTCTTTGATTGGTTAGCCGCATGGCGTAACGATAATTTGATTGGACCGTTGGTTTGTTGCGGGGATGCGTCACATCCTCCTTGACTGTGCACTTCCCTGTAAAGGGAAAGTTCTTGTACTATCAGACACCTTTCGACAAAGACTTTTATTGTATTTGGAACTGTATACAAATAATAAGGCACCATGGTGAGTAATCGAAGTTCAGTTATTAGTGTAATGCGTCTGAGATTATGATTTACTTAAACGATGCTATTTCTACAACGAAATGAAGTAGGTAACTAAGCTAAGTTAGCTAACACCATCGAGCAAAACAGCAGGCTGCTGAAAAGCCGCTCTGTCACTGCTTTGTTATGGGTGTTTGGTGTTGGTCGATCATAGTGTGGAGTGAATGTTTGCATTATTCTACTGCTAGTCTGGAAGCAGAGTATAGTATTTACGTTGTAACGTAAGTCGAAAGACTGTGATCAGCATGATTTTCTAATGGTCCGTGTTCTCTGTTCAGTTTTCTTTTAACATGTTTGATCACCCGATCCCGCGGGCCTTCCACAACCGCTTCTCCACTCAGTACCGCTGCTACTCTGTGTCAATGCTGGCCGGGCCCAACGACCGATCAGACGTAGACAAAGGCGGAAAAAGTATCTGAAATATCTGAGTATACTATAGTTTTTTTATTTCAGTAACTTATTTCTAACTTGCGAATCATGATGTGTTTGCATAGTTTGTTGTCTAGGCACTGCCACGAAGTTTCCTTTTATAAAGCTGAGGTTCCTGCTATCTAACCCTAGTATCTCTCTTCCCACACACGGTGTTGTGTTTCTACTCTTTGTCTTGCTTGTGCACTGATGTCATTGCACTGTGAGTGTAAATATGTGTAATTAGGTTTGTTGTTCTTTGACTACTGCAGTGAACAGGTTTCTGCTTGGGTCTGTTTATCCAGATCTATCTCTGTACACAAACCGATTCCCTTCTTTCTCTTTTCCTAGTTATCATGCCCCCATCTGCTCTGGACCAGCTAAGTGAGTAGGCACATTAAATGCTAAGTTTTCCAGAATGTGACTACTGTTTATGTCAGCACAGAGAAGCTGCCAGTTGTATTCAGTAATGTACACTAACAGGAAGTGAAGAATTTCTAATCTAATTGGGTGTATATATATTTATGTATAACTTTGACCCTGTTGGTTTTTTTTCTATAAAAGATGTATGTTGTATACTCACTATGCCCAAGAAAAATTACAGTTCAAAGAAATGACAGAAAGTCCAATATTGCTATGACATTCATGTCTATGATGAGTGTATGGAAACTTCTGACTGCGACTATAGTACCGGTGCTTGTGCACATTGAAAATTCCTCTCACTTTTAATGAGATTTGGGTCCAGTAGCCAGGTTCAGCCTAGAGGCTGCCTGAGTGAGGATAGACACTTCTGAGGTGTGCTTATACAACTTAAAATTAAAATTACAAAAAAAAACAATTGCATAAATTACATACCATGTAATCTGTAATCAAATAGTAGTATCTATATAATCTGCTGTATGGGATGCTTATATGGATATTCTAATCATAGTACATATCTCTTGTTAATCATATGTGATGTGTTATTGATCAAAGCTCTTTTCTGTCTATCTTAAAACAGGCAGACTGAATATCACATACCCTATGCTATTTAAACTGACCAATAAGCACTCGGACAGAATGACACACTGTGGTGTTTTGGAGTTTGTTGCTGATGAAGGCATCTGTTACCTGCCTCATTGGGTAAGAGAGAAAATGAAATTGAAATAATCAGCTGTTAGTGAACTGAAATTGAAAAATTATTATGATTAGTGATTTTTTTTAGGCAAATTTGTATTCTACTGATCTTTGTGTGTTTTTTTTCACAGATGATGCAGAACCTCTTATTGGAAGAAGGAGGTTTGGTCCAAGTTGAAAGTGTCAATCTCATGGTGGCAACATATTCTAAATTTCAGCCTCAGAGTCCAGACTTCTTGGACATCACAAACCCCAAAGCTGTGTAAGATGCATGCATTGGCACTGTTAGCACTTACTGTCAGCCCACTGGTAGAGAAAACTTCACTAATCTAGCAAAATATATTTTTTTCACCCAGACTAGAAAATGCTTTGAGAAATTTTGCCTGCTTGACTACTGGTGATGTCATTGCCATCAACTATAATGAAAAGGTGGGTGAATGCATGAGACCCTCTATGTATACTTTTTTTTCATTCAGCAATATGCAAAATATAACATTTTTTGTCTATTTCAGATCTATGAGCTGCGTGTCATGGAGACCAAACCAGACAAAGCAGTATCCATTATTGAATGTGATATGAACGTAAGGCTGCTGCACTGCTGTGTTTAGTTTATATGCAAGAAGAAGACAATACCAATACAGATGATCATTTAATCCATTCCTTCTGTTCTTCCTTTTTTTAGGTTGACTTTGATGCCCCACTTGGTTATAAAGAGCCAGAGAGACCCACACAGCATCATGAGGAGTCAGCAGTATGTTTTCATAATGAATTTAATAATAATAGTAAAATTATCATTTCAACAGTGACTTCTTTTTCCAAACTTGATCAAACGTTGTCTGCTAGGATGAAGAGACAGACCCCAGTAATTATGAGATGGATGTTGGATTCAGAGTGAGAAAAACACTGTCACTATATTCATACTAGACAATATACATGTATTTAGTCAGTTGTTCTTATGCTGTGGTTTTGGAAATCATGATTGAAAAGAGCACTATTATAGAATTATAATTTCTCTGCTATATCTCATTCTGCATAGGCTTTCACAGGCTCTGGGAATCGCCTTGATGGAAAGAAGAAAGGCATTGAGCCAAGTCCTTCTCCCATCGTTCCAGGTGACATCAAACGGTAGGATGTACAACTTTCTCTCATATGGCATCTCTAGTGTCTCAGAAACTTTCATAAAACCTTTCTAATTACTTAACAGGGGTATTCCAAACTATGAATTCAAGGTTGGTAAGATCACTTTCATCAGAAACTCCAGACCACAGCCTCGGAAAACAGAGGAGGTACTGCAGATTTAATTACACTTATCACACAATCATCAATCCACACCATAGACATTTATAAACTTAAAATGATGACTAGTTCAAGAAATCTGTAAATTATATGGCCAAATATACTTCTGTCAGATAGTGAGATGTTTTCCTGTCACTGACTTTGTTCTTTGTGTGCAGGATGACTCTTCCAGTAGCTTCATTGCATTCTCAGGAGAAGGCCAATCCTTGCGCAAGAAGGGCAGGAAACCATGAATAAACTACAATTCAACCAGAATGAAATAATAAAAGCATCTACAAACTACTCCTAATTAATTCTGTTTTTGAAGGTAAAATGACTGATATCATCAAGGAAAGGAATGCAGCATTACACTAGTTGCAGGTGTCCAATGACCATACCTTATTTTTTAATTAATTTATATATGTAAAGTTAACATCATTTGAATAAAGAAGACCCAATGAGGCTACTTTTGAGCCACTGCTACTTGAGTTTTCTTTTTTTTGTATACAATTTCTTAATTATAATCATGGACATATTCACATTAAAACAAAACATTAATTATATCCAAATCTTGACCCCAAATGCTCAATACACTTCTATATACACTATATTGACAAAAGTATCTTCACCTGCATATGAACTTGAGTGACATCCCTTTCTTAATCTATAGGTTTTATTCTTAAATATGAGTTTGAGGTTGGCCCACCCTTTGCAGCTATAACAGCTTCAACTATTCTGTGAAGGCTTTACAAGGTTTAGAAGTGTGTTTATGGGAATTTCTGAACATTCTTCCAACAGCACATTTGTGAGGTCAGACACTGATGTTGGACGAGAAGGCCTGGCTCACAGTCTCCACTCTAATTCATCCCAAAGGTGTTCTATTGGGTTGAGGTCAGGACAGTCAAGTTCTTCCGCACCACACTCACTCATCCATGTCTTTATGGACCTTGCTTTGTTCACTGGTGTGCAGTCATGTTGGAACAGGAAGGGGCCATCCCCAAAGTTGGGAGCATGAAATTGTCCAAAATCTCTTGGTATGCTGAAGCATTAAGAGTTCCTTTCACTAGAACCAAAGGGCAGATCCCAACTCCTGAAAAACACCCCCACACCATAATCCCCCCTCTAGCAACCTTTACACTTGGCCCAATGCAGTCAGACAAGTACCGTTCTCCTGGCAACCGCCAAACCCAGACTCGTCCATCAGATGGAGAAGGGTGATTCGTCTCTCCAGAGAACACGTATCTACTGCTCTAGAGTCCAGTGGCGGCATCCTATACACCACTGCATCTGATGCTTTGCATTGCGCTTGGTGATGTAAGGCTGGGATGCAGCTGCTCAGCCATGGAAACCCATTCCATGAAGCTCTCTATGCACTGTTCTTCAGCTAATCTGAAGGCCACATGATGTTTGGAGGTCTGTAGCGATTGACACTGCAGAAAGTTGGTGACCTCAGCGCACTATGCACCTCAGCATCCACTGACCCCGCTCTGTCATTTTACGGGGTCTACCACTTCGTGGCTTAGTTGCTGTCCCAATCCCAATTGTTTAATGACTACATGTAACATAGGGCCATAGAACCTTAAAAATAACTTTCATACTGTGTTATTAGGAAAAAAAAGTTATTGTTCGTGTCATTTAAATATTCTAATACATATTGGTCATAATATTGGACTTTAACTGGTATTTTAAGGAGTACTTGGAGTTTTGGTACTGGACACATTCTAATTTGTACAAGTGTTCATAGCAGTGTGTTTGCATAGGGCACATCACTCAAAAAGCACAAACTGATAAAAGAATCTGTTTAGTTTTTCAGGAGAAATATTCTGGAATATATAGATGCACTGAGAGGGTAACATGTCACCTGATAATCATATATAATATAAATATACCTTTTAGAAAGAACCTTGAAAACATATTTGTACCTGCTACATTATTGGTCAAAGGTACGCACATAAAGGGTTTTCGTGATATGATGTCATGTGACACGATGTAAGAACACAGAAATATAAGAACTTTCAAAAGGAAATATATTGAGATTTTAAGGGGTCCCATCCTTGAAGTTCATTATGCAAAAAAAATATAAATCCAGTATTTAGGGATAATCTTTAGTCATTCATAAATAAATCGTTCCAATATTTTATGTAAAACGTGTCTTTCTGAAAGTTCTAAAAATTGTCATGTCATGGTTTGTGATACCATGACCGTCATGAAAAAAGTTTCCAGTAGGTGTTCTACAAATTCATAAAAGCATTACACATGAAATGAGCTTGGATGAAACATTTGATATGTGACAGTGCAGTTGTTGTAGCTGAATCAGTGTGTAAAATACCAACCAGCAGACCCTAAAACATACAGATTCAAACATTTAAGCAAAGTAAATACACAACAAGCAGTGATGAGCACGTTTGCTCCATGCTGCTTTGTGAAGCCAGTGCACAGCTCACAGACAACATTCCCCCTCCACGTTAAGCATCTGACTGGTAGTTCCAGAGAGCAATTTCTCCATTGTCACTGCATGTGGCCAGCAAACCTGCTTCCTTTGGATTCCAGGCCACACAATTAACATCTTGGTTATGGGCTTTGGGCATATGAGCAGATACATAAAACACAGGCTGCTCAGGATCAGAGGCTGCTTCCTCTTTAAAAACACAAACTCCATCATCTCCACAAGCTGTAGCCAATGCACCAGTCAAACGACACCTTAAAAAGATAAACAAATAATAAATTTTAACACATCAGCAAAGTATTGTTCAAATTTATTCAGTAGGTACTTTCATACAACATTCAGTACGAGGTAGAATACAATCAAAGCATATGAAGGATATAGTTAAAGGAATGATTTGTGAGGGGGCAGAAATTTTCATCAGGGTCAGATAAATCAGCCTGATATCCAAGACAAACATATTCCTTGTCAAGCTATTAGTTTTTTTTTGTTATTGCCCAGCAAGAAATGTGCATTTGACTACCAGCAAAAGAAAGCTTACTTTTTTATTTTGTATGTATGTTTATACATAATGTACAGTGTTGCGATGCACACAGTGGACATTATTTGTGGGCAGTGGTAGCTTGACTGGTTAAGACATTGGACTACTGATTGGAAGGTCATGAGTTCCCAGCACCTCCAAGCTGCCACCACAGGGCCCCTGAGCAAGGCTCTTAACACTCAACGGCTCAGTTGTATAAGTGAGAAATGCAAGTCACTCTGGATAAGTGTGTCTGCCAAATGCCGTAAATGTCAAGGCAAATTCTAAGTACTTACCATGCGACATCATATACTGTACGGTTGTGAAAGCCAGACAAGGTGCAAACACACTTCCATGAACAATCGACAGCTCCATTGTCTGTAGGGAGGTCACATGTACATACAAAAATGTCAAGTCCCTTTAAATCTAATTTGGAAAACACTTCAGAACCTTTAGTAATTCATTTAGACACTACATTTTCATGTATTTAAGTTCTATTTCACCTGCCCCACACTCCTTCCATATTTTCAAAGTGCGGTCATCACTACAGGAGGCCAGTCGCTGTCCCTCAGGGTCAAAGGAAAGACTCCACACTGTTGAGGTATGTCCCTCTAAGGTTGCCCGACATTCCCAGTCATCGTCCTCTTCTTTATAAATACACACTTTATTGTCATAACTGGCTGAAGCAAGTAGCTGTAAAAAAAATACAAGCTATTACTTTGACATGCTTTAAAATAATAGAGAGCACAGGGTAGCAGTGGAACAGACAGAACTGCAGGTGATAATTAGTAAATTGTTAAACAAAGAAAATCATCATACCTCTTGTGTGGGATGCCAAACTACATGTTTCACATCCTGTGTGTGAGAATTTATGACACTCACACATTCATACTCATCCTCCTCGTCCACTGAAGAGAAAAAAAAAGCAGCAAATATAAAGCTACATATTTACACTTGTGTCTGTATATGCGTTTGTCAGATGGAAGTCTCCATTACTGCTGCATGAGAATTTGATGGACATAAAATATCATTCTGACTGCACTGATGACCTAAAATTCATGGTTATTCATGCACTTATTATTATTATTAGGGGTGTAACAATGCATCGTGCCACAATGCACTGCAATGCAAAAATGTGACGATGGAGATGTGCATCGTGGAGATGGACACTCTGTTTATGCTATCAAATGTATGTAATAGCATTTTACATTACATTTACATTAATAGCATAATAGATGGCTCCACCCTCACTAGCACGTCACACATCTCCAAACTCACCCTCTTTTCGAGTCACACCAGGCTAAACATAGCCGAGGCAATTGGCTCTTTCAGAGATTCAAAAAGCTAAACACAACATTGCAGTCATTACGGACAATACTGGAAATATGGAGGTAGCGGTGAATGAGGCTGAACTAGCACCACCACACTTTATATCTTGCTTCCTAAGCAGGACTAAACTGCATAAACCATGTCAGCCAGTTGTTGGATTAAGTGAGGTGCATAGACGCCTTCTTCTACCGCGTTAATATAGATCCCCCTGCATAAACTCATCATCTTTCCTTTAATTTGAAGGAGACTAAAAATTCTTTTTAAAGTTTTTACTGAAGAAAACTACACAAATGTTTTCTCTTGGTTATTTAAGATATGGTGAAGAAATAAAAAAGAACTGTCTTTCATACTTGTTCTTTGTTTAAATCTTGTTTAAAATATTGTGAGAAAATTGAATCATGATATCAGTATCGGGAATCAAATCGAATCGTGAGCAGACTGTATTGTAACACCCCTAACTATTATTACTTTTCTTTAAATTGTAACAATTTATTTGTTTGAATGATATATATGCCACTTAATTATGGTATTACTCCATAAACGGAACTGACAATAAGTAAATAAAATAAACTCTAAAACTGCTGTATGTGGCCTGCCTCGTGATAAGAATGTCATGCTTGCAGGTGGTATATGTAAGATCTAGTGTAAAACCCTTGTGATAAACAGGTAGTCAGTATGATAGCCTTTTGACTGTTGTGACTGAAAACCCAAAGGTTTATTTTTGGCTGCATTTTGTTCAGAAGTTTGTTATATCTCAAATTCATAATATGTACCTTCCCATATCCAAACACTCTTGTCTCTGCTGCAGGTGGCTAGTAAGTTACCAGATGGGGCCCATGCGACACACTTCACCTCATTTTCGTGTCCCTCTAACACTGTAAGGCACTGAGGAAATACAGATACAAGACTGAGTACCAAGTTAAAAGTGATAGTCAGTTAAATAGATAT